>JACWES010000017.1:779837-794652 GCA_025688845.1 Cucumis hystrix
TGGATTTATTGGTTGGTGGATTTAAATTGTAAAGTTGGAGGTATTATGAGTAAATATGGTTATGTGTATATATAAAATCATGGAAACAAATTTTAACAATAGAACTCCAATTTCCATAAATTAACCACTTATCCTTCCAAAATACTTAATCTCCACAATTTAAAAAATTTCACAAATAACACCCAAAACTAAGCCAAAATAAAATGATAATAAAAATAACCTAATAGTTTTGGGATGTTACACTTAGTCTTAATCCTGAGTGTATTATGAACTCCTGCTTGCGAGGGATTGTCTTTTGATTTGTAGGATGTGAGAGTGGCCAGATTGCTGACTCAATAAGCTTATTATTTTGGGGACAAGACAGAGTGGGGAGATGAGAACATAATTACACAAGATGGAATTCACTTCTTCCCTACTTTAGGGTAAGTATATGAGTGTGCCCTTAAATGGTGTCTCGAGGTCTTGTACAAAGGGCTCTACCCTCTCTATGGCACGAAAGGGGTTTCTGTTTATTAGTAGGACCATATACAGGTTGTTCATTGGAGGAGCACTGGTATGTAAGGATTAGAGGTAACCTAGGGGTAAAACGGTAAATTGACCCAGCTGGTGTTACGAACACTCGTGAAGGACTAACTTACTGTTATTGGTCTATATCCATGGACACAGAAATATATCTACAGTGAGAAGAGTTCAGCTGTGAGTCTTTAGTGGAGTGTACACACAGTTAACGAATATTGATTAATGTGGTTAATGAGTTTAGCCAATTAATTTTACATTGTTGTAGCTTCTGATCTGTAGGTCCATTAGGTCCCTTTCCTAGTTCATAAAGGGCAATGAGATTTATTAATATTTTTTGAAATTTGAAATGTTCAAATTTACTTTGAGAATTAGTATAATGTATAGTGATACATTATAATATAAGGTTTATCAAACTTTATTATATAAATTTAATTTTGGATATGATTCAAAATTAATTTATGAGAGATAAAATATTTGAATGAGTTCAAATATTAATTTAATGTGAATTGGATTCATGTTAAAATTATTGATTAGGAGAGAAACTTATATTTGAATATGATTCAAATTTAATATAAGATATTTAATTTAGTTATTAATTAATTAGATAATTAATTAATAGTTTAGTTTTATTTAATTAAATTTGATTTAATTAAATCTATAACATATTGGAGAGATATTAATTCAAATAAGATTTGAATGAAATATTAATTAAATATGATTTAATTAATTATATTAATATAATTCTATAAAATATTGGAGAGATATTTATTCAAATATGTGTTCTATGTGCTTCTATGTGCTTTTATGTGCTTCCATAGTTGTTCTTTTTGTTATTAACTCATTGTACAATAAACAGTACAACAATAACTAAGTTTGTGTGATACGAATTAAGAAATCAAAATTGAATTAAATGAAGAAGTTGAAGAGATGCAATGCTTGGAAGTTGAAGAGTTATTTTGGCAACCCAAAAGAAATCAAAATTAGAATTTAGGGATGTCCGACACACATGTTGGTACAAAATCCTAAGAAATTGGAACATCGTTCAAAATTATGCCTATTCGTAGGTTACCCAAAGGAATCAAGGGGTAGTCTCTTTTACAATCCTCAAGATAATAAAGTATTTGTTTTGACAAATGCTACATTCTTGGAGGAAGACCACATCAAGAATCATCAACCGCGCAGTAAACTAGTATTAAGTGAGATTTCTACAAATGCTACAGATATACCAAGTTCATCAACTAAAGTAGTTGATAAAACTTGGAAATCTGGTCAATCACATCCTTCTCAAGAGTTGAGAGAGCCTCGACGTAGTGGGAGGGTTGATCATCAGCCTGATTGCTACTCGGGTTTAACAGAAACTTAACTCGTCATACCTGATGGTGGCATTGAGGATCCATTAACCTATAAACAGGCAATGAATGATGTAGATAGTGACCAATGGATCAAAGCCATGAACCTCGAAATGGAGTCTATGTACTTCAATTCTGTCTGGACTTTAGTAGATCAACCAAATGATATAAAACATATTGGTTGTAAATGGATCTACAAGAGAAAACAAGATCAAGTTGGTAAAGTACAGACTTTTAAGGCTCGACTTGTGGCAAAAGGTTATAGCCAAAGAGAGGGAGTAGACTATGAAGAAACTTTCTCTCTAGTAAATGCTCAAGTCAATTAGAATGTTCTTGTCCATTGCCACCTTTTATGATTATGAAATTTGGCAGATGGATGTCAAGAACAAAAACTTTGTAAGCTTCAAAATTTCATTTATGGTTTGAAGCAAGCATCTAGATCTTGGAATATAAGATTTGGTACTGCGATTAAATCTTATGGCTTTAAGCAGAATGTTGATGAACCTTGTGTTTACAAAAGGGTTTTCAATTCCATTGTAGCATTCCTAGTTCTATATGTCGATGATGTTCTACTCATTGGAAAAGATGTGAATAATCTTAACGACATCAAGAAATGGCTATCTACGCAATTTCAAATGAAAGATTTAGGAGATGCACAACATGTTCTCAGGATCCAAATTGTTCGAAACCGTAAAAACAGAACACTAGCCATGTCTCAAGCGTCTTATATACACAAAATGTTGTCTAGATATAAGATGTAGAATTCCAAAAAAGGTTTTGTGCCGTTAAGAATATTCTAAACAAGTTTAGAAAACAAAAGGTTACGTGCTTGTGTATAGTGCTAAGGATCTAATCCTTACTAGATAAATTAATTATGATTTCTAAAAGATGCTAAAGTGTATGAAGGTCACCTAAAAAGAGTTTAGGTCTATAAAGTTTGTGCACTAGGACAAGTGGGAGAAAATTTGGGTGCATACCCTAGTTTAAAATATTCATATGTTTATTGTACTCATATGAAATTTGATATCTCATGATTAAATTCAACGTTGTTGGATCTCACAAGGAGTTTTTAGTCCAAGTGGGAGTTTGTTGGAATTTATGTCCTAAAACTCGTAGTTTGTAATCATATTCTATTCAATAAAATCGTTATTGATACTATAATCGTAAAGCCAATAAACAAAGGTTTCAAGGCTATTATTGAGTAAACTTGAACTGTATGTAGAGACATAAACATGGATCAAGTTCGAGTATATAGCCTAAATAGTCTATAGTATAGGAATATGGTTGGGCACCTTATTCTGGGGACACTATGGATGCAGCCCGCTTTGTAGTTAGTACAAAGGATGTGATCCTGAATCGTTCATGTAGAGACATGGAAGTGGGGGCATCCTATGTAAAGAGTTTACATAAGGCTGGAACCATAGAAATAGTCGCTTTTAGGTTATAACACCATTGACTTTAATAAAAGCGACTATTTCGTTTATAGATATCCAATATAACTTAATCTTAATCCTGAGCTAACTATGAACTTCTGTTCACATGAAATTATCTTTAGATCTGCATAGGTGAGGGCAGCTCAATGGCGTTGACCCAATAAGCCTCCCATTTCAGGGGTAAGACTAGGTGGATAGCTAGGGACATAGGGTGCAAGATGGAATTCACTCCTACCCGTTTTAGGGTTAGTAGATAGGTTCTTTCCTTAAGGACTGAATCCAGGTCTTGAACAAGGGGCCCCACCCTCTCATTGGCCCGAGAGGCATTCGGTTTATAGGTTGGACCAAAAACCAATTGTTCAATAGTGCATTAGTGGGCTCAAGGAGAAAGATATAATCTTGGGTGTAAAACAGTACTTTGACCCATCCAGGGTTATGAACAACCTATGAAGGATTAACTTACATATCATGGTTATATCACATGGACACAAATATATCTATAGTGAGGGGAGTGCAACTAAGGGACTTTAGTGGAATGACCCATTAGTTAGCGAATGTTGATTAACTCGGTTTAAAAGAGTTTAGCCAATTAATCTCAGATCGTTGGAGCCCATGATTTATAGGTCCATTAGGTTCCCCTGCTAGCTCATAAGGAATCAATTTAGAACATTATGATGAAATAATTTGAATCGTTCGAATTAAGTAAAGAGAGAGAAATCGACAAATATATTTGATATAATCGTCGGTTATAACTTAAGATAGAGCTTCATGTTTAAATATGATTTAAAGATGAATATGGATTCATATTTGGAAGCTCGAAATTGATGAAAAAGGTCAAAGAAGTAAAAAGTCAAAATGTTGACTTTTGACTGAAAAATCAAGCTTTGACCGACTTTATATTCAAATGTGATTTGAATTTTGGAGAAATGAATACGGATTCATGCTTGGGAGGTTGAAATTAGTCAAGACGGACAAAATGGTTAAAAGTCAAAATGTTGACTTTGGACTTGAAAAAGTGAAACTTTGAATTTGATTTAAATGTTGAATTACCATATTGCCCTTAGACTAATTTAAATAATAACACTTGTTGAGATTTGGCAAGCTTATCACTTGCATGTGATATGCAAATGGCTTATTGCATGCAAGACACGTACCTCACTAAGAATGTTAAGTGGTGAGATAGGGAAGCTCTTGCATGTAGTTTTGCTTGTAAACATGTTTTATGCAAAGGTGAAATGACTCTTTGATTTGAAATTGAAAATTAATTTTGTAATTGAGAATTACAAAATAAAACCAAGAACTCTTTTCATTTGAGACTCTCAACATAAAAAAACAAAAAAACAAAAAAAAACCAAAAGGTTAGGTTCCTCCAAAGGATATCATCTCTCTCTATTTTCTCCACCATTTTTGTGTCCCACAACTCGGTTCAAGTCCGGAGAATAGCGGGTAAACTCTAGTGGTTGTGCTGACTTCAAATTCGTGAAGAGAATACAAGAGAAGAAAAACTTCAAAGGTAAATTTTTCTTTTAACCCTATCTATGATATTTTAGGGTTTTTTTATGCATGCATCAATCCTTGATCTTCAAAGCACTCCACCAGCAAGATAGATCAATTCTCACTTGAATGCTCCAAATTTCATACATTCTATCACAGGAACACACAAGAACAAAATTCTACATTCTAGAAATTTCAGATTTCATTCATCCAAATTCTTTTCTTTTAAAAATGTGGAAATTACAACCATATTTATACTAATTAAAATATGAAATAAAGGTCACAACATTTAATTATATTCCCTTTAAACTACCGTAATAAATGAAAACACATAAATACATAATTCCTTAAACCTTTAATTTTATGACTTTTTGGTTGCCCAAATAACTCTTCAACTTTCAACCATTGAATCTCTTCAGCTTCTCCACCTGATTCAATTCTGGTTTCTTGATTCGTATCAATGGGTCAACAACTCGTCCTCTAATTTTAGATGGAGAAGAATATGGCAAAGCTCTTATTAGTTGTATCGTCGAAGAAGAATAAGGAGGCATTGAGTGTGCACATGATCATAAAGCTATTGTAAATTGTGTTGAAGATGATGGAAGGTCTAATTTTGTTAGGCCCAGTTATGATGCTCTATTCTTGAAATAGGAAGAAGATCAAGATGTTTTGAAGCAACAAAAAGAGAGTATTCATGTTTTGATGGACTACAATTAACATCTTATGACCATGATTTCTACACTTAAAATGGAATTGAAAGATTTTCATCATGAATTGGAGTCTCTTTCAAAATCTGTAAAAATGCACATCTTCAAGACTCAAATTTTAGGTAATCTATTAAAGGATGGGAAGTTTAGAAGTGATAAAAAGGGTCTGGGCTTCTCTAGCCAATGTTCTGGTTCTGACAAATCCTTAACTGTATTCGTTCGTGCTTTAGATAACAAAGACAAAAGTGAAGAAAAAGCAACTTTTTTAAGAGTTAATTATTTTCATCACAGGACTACTCAGAGGTCATCAAGAATATGGATATGTCATTTTTTGCGGAAGGCCTGGTCATATACGACCATTTTGTTAAAAATTGCATGGTTATTCTAATAGAAGATATTATGGAAACATCAATAAAAAAAAGTTTTGCTCGTACAAATTCTAAGATAGAGTGGAGAGTGAAAAGAAAAAAAAATCTTGACAAATGTAATGTGGCTTTTACCTCTGTACATGATTTGAGCTCAAAAAACTGATATTTTAATAGTGGGTGCTCTAGACATATGATGGGAAACTTTGTTTTTTTTTTTTTCAGACACTACTACAAAACTGGCTTTACTTGACGCTTAAAAACTGTCAAGTAAAGGTTTACTTGACGCTTTTAAATGTGTCAAGTAATCTAGTGTCAATAATAGAGAAGGTATACTTGACTGTTTTTAAGTGTCAAGTAAGGCCAGTTACTTGACAGGTAAAAAGCGTAAAGTATATGAGATTACATGACGCTTTTTACTCGTCAAGTAATCTAATGTCAAGAATAAAAGTGGTTTTGTTTGACAAATTTTAAGCGTCAAGTAGAATTATACTTGATAGTTTATAAACATCAAGTATATGAGTTTTCTTGACATTTTTTACATGTCAAGGATGTGTGTTACTCTTGACACGTTTTGCATGTCAAGTGTTTTTTTTTAAAAAAAATTATATATTTTAAAATATTTTCATAATCTTTTGTGCTCCTGTTTTGAAGTCGAATGTATATAAGTAAAGCAAGAGAGTACAAGTACAAATGTGCTAAAGTACACACTAATTGAACAATTGAATGAACTAAACTTTTTCCATCAAAGAACTAATAATATTTTAACATATATATATATATCAATGAACCATATACGTGTAGCTAGCCTAACTTTTCTAACAACAGCCTAAACTTTCCATCTATGTGTAGCCTAACTATAGGTGTATAAAAAAAAATCAACTAAACTAATTCACCTAGCTATATCCAAGTATATCAACAAAATATCACACACATATATATCCAGTATCAACAAAAACTTGTCTATCTAACCCAAAATATACATAATTCACCATAAAATCAAATGTGCCCACCCAAAAAATCACCAAGCTCCATGCGCACTTCATCCAATTCGAATTGACTATATGAACTCCTTGTATC
Source organism: Cucumis hystrix (assembly GCA_025688845.1). NCBI lineage: Eukaryota > Viridiplantae > Streptophyta > Magnoliopsida > Cucurbitales > Cucurbitaceae > Cucumis > Cucumis hystrix. Next base: position 786,785 of record JACWES010000017.1, read on the forward strand.
AATCTGATATGAAACCCAAATTATTAAAGTTAATACTTGGATTACTTGAATTGTAGAAAATAATTCAAATAATCATTTAAACACAACATACCGAATCTGTGACTACTATGCTCTCATTAGTGATTATATCTCTCATGTATCTCATCACATAGTACCCACATTCAAGTACTCCAACTTGCAAAGGACACTGTAAATACATGAATTACCAAAAATATATATTTAATGGTGCAAATAGCTCATATACCGTATACTTTTCATTAACGAATAAATATGTTTACACTTTACCTTCAGTGTTTCCATATTGACTGTTTTCAATTTGGTTGAATATTTTTCTGAGAGCAAAAGATAGTAATAGCCCTATTTGCAAGAAACAACTACACTTTAGCCATGAAGTGAACTTTAAGACTATAAACATCATATATTAAAAAAGCTTACTTACGTGTCAGTCACATATCTAATGTCTACTCTTGATGTTGTTCGAAGTGAGTCAATATAATAAACTTTCTCATCGTATGCGTTAATAGCTAGAAGTGCCCAATGACCACTACATAGAAAGAATATAAGTAGATTGCCTTAACATAATCCAAAACAAGTGTCTCTATGCTAAATCAAAAGTAAACTACAACAATTCAAAGTAATACAACATCACAACTTAAATTTTTGAGACATTGAAACCAAACAGACCAAAGTATTTGCACTAAATGTGTGATGTAACCTCAGACAATTCAAACCAAGTTGTAGATATAACTCGCACTTATTCAATCATCAAATGAAGAACAAAGCTGGAGAAACTCTGCATTTGTAATGGAATAAAGAAAATTAAACTGAAAAAAAAAAAAAACAAACAGAAGAATGAAAATAAGCAGAACTCAACTTTGATTGATCACATAAAACTCAACTTTGATCAGGAAATAGAAAATTGAAACAAAAACTATAGCACAAGAGATATTAGCCGAGCAACAATGCCTTTCCACCATGATTGATCACATAAAACTCAACTTTGATCAAAATAAGTAGAACAATGGCCAAGTAATGGAAAGAATAACTGATGATTTTAATAAAAAAAAAAGGGTCTAGATCAGCAAACATTCAATTCAAACAGAAAATTGAAACTGAATGAGCAAAAAAAAAAAAACAAAAAAAACAAACAAACAGTAGAATGAAGGAGGGTATAGATTAGCAAATAGAAAATTGAAACAGAAACTACAGCGCAAGAGAGCTTAGCTGAGCAACAATGCCTTTCCACCATGATTGATCACAGAAAACTCAACTTTGATCAAAATAAGCAGATTATTGGTTATAGATCAACAAACAGAAAATTAACCAAAATTCACAATATCTTCTTCCAACTTTTTCAGTTGTTGCACATTGACTATTTTATTACATACTAGATTTAAAAATATACACAACTGAGTGATGCCATACCGAACATGTTTTGGGAGTACAGATCTTATTGCAATAGGAAAGAATTGTTGTAAGAGCAAGTGATAGTCATGAGATTTTAAACTATTAAGTTTTAAATCATTCATCGACATAAGGTTTTTAACATTGGAAGAATAATCTACAGGTTCCTTTACTTATGACAATGTCTTCAGAACACAACGTTTTTCTTCCTTTGTAAGAGTATAACAAGCAGGAGGAATAAATATTTGTTTTCACCGTTGAAAGGTTCAAGCTCTGGTTGAATTTTCAAATGAACTAAATCCATTCTAGCATTCAAACCATCCTTACTTTTTCTAGGAATATCAGGAAGTGTACCCAATGTATTCATACAAACATTTTTTTTCAATGCGCATCACATCTAAACAATGTCTAACATGAAGATCTTTCCAATATAGTAGCTCAAAAACGAAGACACTGTGTTCCAACAACTCCTTTCACTTCCTTTCATAGGCTGTTTTTTTGTCTTCTTCTTTCCTCTTGGAAATTTAAGGTCTTTTATTCTGAAATATATGGCCTCTCCAGACAAAGGATCTGAAATTGTTTTAAGCTCCTTTTCACCATTAAATGACTTCTTTTGACGACGGTATGGATGGTTGCGTGCTAGAAATTTTCGATGTCCAAGGTATGCCATTTTCTTTTCATATTTTAATCTAATAGAGGACGTTTTATCTCCACAAATTGGACATGCCTTATACCCTTTCACACTACATCCACTAAGATTTCCATACACATGGAAATCATTTATTGTCCATAATAAAACAACTCTTAAATTGAATAATTCATCTTGATTAGCATCATAACATTCAACAGCACTTTCCCATAACAGTTTTAAATCCTCAATTAGTGGTGCTAAGTACGTGCCAATGTCCTCCCCTGGTTGTCTTGGACCCGATATCAACATTGATAACATCATGAACTTTCTTTTAATGCACAACCATGGTGGAAGATTGTAAATAACTATCACTATGGGCCAACAACTATATTTAGAACTCATGTCACCGTGTGGATTGATTCCATCAGCTGACAATGCTAAATGGATATTCCTAGGTTCAGAACCAAAGTTTAGCCACTTCAAATCTACTAACTTCCAGGTTGGAGAGTATACAGGATGTCGTAATTTTCCATCAACTACTCGCTCATTAGCATGCCAAATCAAAGTTTGAGCATTTTCAATACTTCGAAACAATCTTTTGAAACGTGGAATCGGTGGAAAGTACCATACAATTTTTCTAGGAATCTGTTTTTTTCCTTTGTTTGAATTATTAGCATGCTTCCACCTTGATTCACCACATTTAGGACATTCAATTTCATCGGCATATTCTTTTCTATACAAACAACAATCATTAGGACATGCGTGAATCTTTTCATAATTCATTCCTAGTGCACCTAAAGTTTTCTTCGCTTCATACATTGATGTTGAGATCATATTGGTAGGAGGAAAACTTTTCTTTAAAGTTTTCAGTAGTTCTGAAAAGCTAATATCATTCCATCCATACCTAACTTTCAAATTATACAACTTGACTAATGTGGACAACTTAGTAAATTTTTTGCATCCTTTAAATAATGGTTTTTCAGCATCATTAAGCAATTTCTCAAATTTATTTGGATCATTTGAATACTCCTCATGAGCAACTTCAATCATTTCATTTATACTTCCAACATCATTATCTTCTTACATGTGGGTATCAAACTTAGAAGATTTTCCATATGAGGATGAGTTAGGTAGTTGTTCACCATGCCAAAACCAATTTTTATAACTTTCATCAATTCCATTGACATATAAGTGATCTCTAATAGTAGTACGACTTTGTTTTTCACAATTCCCACATTTCAGACAAGAACAACGAATAGAGCCATCATTTGTATTAGAAATCCAAAATTCAAGAAGCTTTCTACACCCAATTCGTAATCTTTGGATAACCTACTCTTGTGCATCCATGATTTATCCATAGGTGTAAATCCTAAGAGAAGTTATTGAGTAATGGTTATCGATTTGAAGTATAATATAAAAAAAATACAATGATACATAAAAATAATTGATGATGATGAGAAGTTTTCTACACCCAGTATTGCAAAGAAATAAATCTCATGAACAATGATGATGCAATTAACTATTTGACAAACAAAAGACAAATAGAAAATAGAAATTGGGTACCTAAGACAGCTTGAAAAACAAAAATTGGTGCAATGCATGCAATATGCCACAAAATGAGTTATCTACAACTACAAACCATTTCAATGCAAGCTTGAATTTAATGATGAGTTGTTACTTTGAATCTTGAATTTTAGTTATGAAACTTTTGTATGTGGTTTGTGTGTAGTTATGAAACTCTAATATGCCACAGAAAAAAACTCAAATTTACATAATTGTATTGATCCTATTCATTATATAGGTTTGAAGATTCAATTTTAACACCTTGGTGCGTTAGTCATAGATCAACTCATGGTTACTAGTTATCTAACCAATCCGAACGTCTATACGAAAAAGGAAACACAAGAGTTAGATGTGGTTTTTTGTAAATCATGATTTCAGAATGTGTTAACTGTTAGTGAGGTAAATGTAAAGAAACAGCAGAGCCTCAATAACATATGAAGACAAAACCATTACTAATGTAATATGGCAATGTACATCTCCATAACTTTTTTAAATACATTTGTGTTTTTCTTCTTTTTGGAGATATATTCACCAATATTTTACAACTTTATCAAAAATAATGACTTCAATATTTGTTTGACTGATATTTAATACCTAACACTTCTGTAGAAGGAAACAATTGTATTTTGAAAATATTACCAAATTTAAAATCTTTCTCAGAGTTCAAAGCCAACCATAATTATATTTTATTTCCTCTTTCATATTCAATTTTTTATTAAAAAAATTGCTCCTTTTCAGATAAATCTATTTATTTTAAGAAAAATAAAAGATGGGTCAAGAACAACAAAAATAAAAGATGGATAAAATCTTGAATATTGATTAAAGAAAAATTGGAAAGTAAAGAGTTACTTGAGAAGTTCTCATCTTAAATCTAACAAAAAATTCAAATGTTTCTATAAGATGGGTGGAATTGGTAAAAATTGTAATCATATGGAGTTGACACTTTCAAACTTCTCCTTTTGTAAAAAAAAGTTAACCAATTCTAAAAAAATGAAAAAAAAAAAAAAAAAAAAAAAAAAAAAAAAAAAAAACAAGATCAATTAAACAATTTTGAAATAGAACCTGCAGATAGAGACCAATCCATGAACACTTTCTTAATCCTTTTGAAATAAAAACAAAAAACCTGACTACACAGTGAACAGTGAACACATTCTAAAATTATGATCAACAAAGACATTAAAAAAATAGTAAGGGTGTCAAGAAAGCCATCAAATTTACGCAAACAAACTAAACTTAACAAACCATGATAAAAGTCATTGACTGTCAATCTTAATACTTAGTATTCTTATCAATTTAGCACCACACTAGAAAGAAATGGTAGGTAAAAAAAATGCTTCTCAACCCCAAACATAGTAAAAATGGATGGAGTTTTAGCAGACAATTCACTAGTGAAAACAATACACTATAGACAAATTTCATCCGTTCAAAAGCTAACTATGCGTGTGTGATGTTTGAATCAAAAACTCCAATGTCAGTATACCTCTAATTTTCAATAGCAAAAGAAAAAACATCAATGGGTGGGTAACCTCTACATTTGCTTTAAATCAATCCATCAGTAACAAAAATCAAAGCATCAACAAAAACAATACCCAGATAATGGAAACCTAATTTTAAGGGAGATGAAAATCCACATGAGACAACCCATATTTTGACTTGCCGGAGAATAAAGAAATAGAGAAAAAATACATACCTTTAACCTGAGAACGAAGGTGAAAGAGGAACGGAGAGTTGAAGAGAAACACTTAGTAAGAGAATGAAGATGTAGCGGAAGAAGAGAGAAGAGGAACGAAGTTATATGACGAAATTAGAGAGAAGACGAAGACGAAGCTGAAGATGAAGTCGAAGAATGGAGAACGCTTGGTCGGAGAGAAGACGAAGTCGGAGCTGAATGAAACGGAGAACATTATTCGAGGAGAAAGGAGAAAATGAGCAGAGGAAAAGAAAATAGGAAAAGAAAAACAAATTAGAAATAAAATTGGGGATTTAATTTGGAGATATGGAAAAGAGGAAAAGTAAAGAAAAATTAGTAAAGAAAGTAAAAAAAGTAAAGATAATTTTTTTTTAGACAAAGGGGATTTTTTTTTTTTTTTTTGACATTTTTAAAATGTCAAGTACATAAAACTAGATTTGACTCTTTTAACCTGTCAAGTATTGAATTTTTTTTAAAAAAATTATGAATTTTTTCACTTTTTGTTATTCTTGACGTTTTATCATTTTACTTGACAGTTTTTATTTATATAAAAAATGCAGGCGTCAAGTAATGTTGTTTGTATAGTAGTGAGAATTCAAGCAATGTGGTGTTGTGCATGTGATTTTTGGTGATGGTGTGAAGGGCAAAGTTGTTGGAAAAGGAAACATGAGTAAACTTGTGACGACCCGGACTTTTCGGACTGACCGTCTAAGTCGTCAATTTGACACAAAACCGTTTGTTGACAAAAGACATAAGGATATTCAGTTGAAACCGTAAGAAAACGAAGGAAAATTTAATCGGGCCCTATTTCCAAAATACAAAATTTACAATGTGCTGTTTACAAAAAAAATTTAACTATTGTAGACTTAGTTAAATCAAAATATTTTTCAAACCGTCAGCGGAAGCAGTTTTAAAGACAGACCCCTATGGCAAATTCACGAGTCCTTCTTGTCCCTCGTCGGTCTGCCTCTTGTGTTACCTTTGCCTGAAAAGTTAAACATAAAAAGGGTGAGTATTAATATACTCAGTAAGGGACCCGCTACTGGTCCCGTTCGTGGAAAAATAAATTATTAGTATCCTATGGTGTACCCTGCACAGTCACAGTCTAGTGCTCCCGAAGGATGTACATATCAGTCTAGTGCTCCCGAAGGATGCACATATCAGTCTAGTGCTCCCGAAGGATGCACATATAGGGGATGATCCCGAAGGACACCCGCAGGGTAACTATCCACTAGGAAACTAATAATTTATCCCCTCAGTCCATTCTAAACATCTTAAAAATCATTCTCAATACCGTCAAATTTCTTTATTTCCAAGCTCCCCTTTAACCTCAAATAACTATATTATCAAATTTTCACCCAAGGACAGTCGAAACATATCGCTACATCAGTCAGCCACATAAATAGCCCAGCAATCACAACATACGTTAGACAACAAGTTCACATCAATCAATACATTCATATAAAATTTCATTCAGTCAGCACAATATACATTAACTTTTGGTCCACACCCAAACACCTAACATAAACATCATCCCTACTCAGTCCAGATATAATATTTCAGTCCATATAGTCAATACATCTTAAATCTTATTATTGAGTCCAGTAGAAAGTCCCTTACCTCACTTTTATGCAAGTCCTTCAATCGAGCAATTTCAAACGAATAATTTCCTGAACATAATCAAGCGTAAAATTAACATCCTTCTAAATAGTTCCATCCATTCAATTCACCCATACGTAAACTCCGCGACTTACCCAAGAAGTGGAGAGACGACTCCAACGAAGCTTACGGCAAAACTCAAAGTTCCAAATTCTTCGAATCTCCTATATCGCCTTCGAGAACAAACAATCAAACACACAATTAAACAACATCAACAAATCAAGATTTCAGTTAAGACTCTTAAACCCATCAATTTCATCCTTACCCAACGAAATTTACAATGATTTAGTGGCCGCGGCACACAAGATTTGGGCAAGCAACATTGTGCAAATCAATTTGGGCATGGGTCGGCTTCCAATCCGCGGCTGGAAAAATGGAGAACCACGCGGGCTGGAAGGTGACGCGCGGCTGGGATGCGCGGCTGCCTCACGAACGGTCGGCGAGTTGATGTGGTGATCGGCGCTAACAAAACCGAACAAAACACCGTGGTTGCGGAAGGAGACAGGCGCAAACTAAATGTCGGGCTCGGCTGGGTTTCGACTGGCGCTCGTCTTCTGCAACCGAGCGTCTGGGCTCCAAGCGACGCGGCCAAAGAGGAGGAACGGAGGTGGTTGGCGGCGACGGACGGAGGAGCGACGGCTGCGGAGTGAAGAGAAGCACGCGCGGCTGGATCTGGCGTCTTCGGTTCGGGAAGCGTTTGAAAGGGGCGGTCGGCGTGAGGTTGTGAACGGAAAAGAAGGAGGAAGGGAAATTTGGTGGTTGGTGGCGGCGGCTAGGGCTGGGCGGATGGAAGAAGAAGAAGAAGAAGAAAAAGGTGGGGGGGGGCGTCGCGAGAGAGAGAGAGAGAGAGAGATTTCTCTCTTTTTTGTTTTATTAATAATAATAATAATAATAATAATAATAATAATAATAATAATAATA
>JACWES010000017.1:798820-823183 GCA_025688845.1 Cucumis hystrix
CTGAGTAGGGATGACGGTTATGATGTGTGTTTGGGTGTGGACTGAATGTTTAACGTATATTGTGTTTGACTGAGTGAAATTTATATATGTATGTATGGATTGACGTGGACTTGTGGTCTAGTGTATGTTGTGACCGCTGGGCTATGTATGTTGTCGACTGATGTAGTGATATGTTCTTGACTGTCCTTGGGTGAAATTAGGATAATATGGTTGTTTGAGGTTAAATGAAGAGCTTATGTGATGAGGAAGTTTAGTTGTATTAGGAATGATTGTTAAGATGTTTAAAATGGACTGAGGGGATAACTTATTAGTTTCCTAGTGGATAGTTACCTTGCGGGTGTCCTTTGGGATCATCACCCTTTTGTGCAATCCTTCGGGAGCACTAGACTGATATGTGCATCCTTCAGGAGCACTAGACTGATATGTGTTTCTGCAGAACACTAGACTGATTTATGCGTCTTTTGGACGTTAGACTGATTATGTGCATCCTACGGGATCACAAGACTGTGACTGTGCAGGGTACTCCAATGGAAGCTAATAATTTATGTTTCCCCTAACGGGACCAGTAGTGGGTCTCTTATTGGGTATGTTAATACTCACCCTTTTATGTTTAACTTTTCAGGCAAAGGTAGCTCGAGGGGCAGACCGACGAGGGACAAAAAGAAGCGGTGATTGCCATAGAGGACTGTCTTTAAAACTGCTTCCGCTGATGGTTTTAAAATATTTTTTATTGAACTTAGTTTATAAACAGTTATTTTTGTAAACAGTAGTTTGAAATTTTATATTTTGAAATAGGGCCCGATTAAAGTTTTCTTCGATTTCTCTTGGTTTCAACTAAAGTTGCTGTGTCTTTTGTCAACAAACTATTTTGTGCTAAAGTAATGACTTAGATTAGATTTGAAAAGTTGGGTCGTTACAAATAATCCCCTCTGTAAATGGTAAATTGACAAATTAAAACAGAGTATAAGCGTTCGATATTTTCCAATGGAGAACCTGCATTAGGATAAGTAGTATAAACTTTGAACTTTCCCTAGTGAACATCAATCAAGTTTACTTGGTTCATCAGTGCACATAATGCCTTGAACTGTCAACCGTTTTAGAGTAAACTAAAACAATAGATATCACACAGGTTTTCATTATAACAAATTTTGTTCTCATGATTGTGTTCCTTTCGACCTTGAACATCGCCTAGTCTCATGAGTGTTTTAGAGAATTCGCCTTAAAATTCTCACAGAAGCGGCCCCTTCACACTCACATAGGTGATTCATGTACAGAACATCATATATGCTCTTTTTTATTAATAATTACCACTTATAGAAATCATTAAAAGCATAATGCTTACCCTACAACCACACTAGACTACCTCCATCATTCATAACATGATTAAAAGATTTCAATACAGTGCTCATTATGTTATCTAAAGATCGGTTTTTTCGTTGAACCTAGATCTTGGGATCTCCAGTCAACTAGGTTGGATTTCCTCTCTGAGTAACTTCATATTATAGGCTTTAATCTCATTCTTTTTTTATGAACTTTCAACCAAATCCCTAGTTAGGCCTTTAGTAAGTGGATCAGCAATATTATCTTTTGATCTCACAAAATCAATTGTGATTATTCCATTAGACAATAGTTGCCTGATTGTATTATCTCCTTCGTATATGTTCGAGACTTACCATTATACATAATATTCCATGCCCTTCCAATAGTTGTCTAGCTATATGTATACATATTGCATGCATCGATTTAGACCAGTTGGGAATATAATCATCCAAGAAATTTTGAAGCCATTCTGCTTCTTCTTCAGCCTTGTCTAAAGCTATAAATTCAAATTCAATTGTGGATCGTGCTATACATGTTTGTTTCGAAGATTTCCAAGATACAACCTACAAGGGTAAAAATGTAACCATTTGTTTCAAAGCCATTTTGCTTCTTCTCCAGCCTTGTCTAAAGCTATAAATTCATATTCCATTTTTCACAAGAAATTTTATATATGAATATAGGAAATCTCCATACAATAAATATTGAACCTTCAATTATGGGGAGACATCATATCACAAATTTGAAATCATTTATTTAAAATATCATAAAATTTTCAAACATAAACTTGATTTTTATGGCATATTCTTCCATGTGGGTGTATGTGTGTGTGTATATATGTATATAGCGCTAATGATTCCCATAATTTTTTTGCCAAATCCACCATTATAATCATTATATAATGTGTTATCTAGTTCACTCCAAGTGTGATTGTTGCATACATATTTTTCATATTTTTTGTTTCAAGTGGAAGCAACTTTGCTTTGTTGGCTTCTCCTTCATCATTGCAATAGCATGAATTTCCAATAGTAGCCCAAAGCCAAAGAATAACCTTTCTTATGGCCATCAATATTGAAATTATTGCCATTAAATTTCTCATATAAACTTCCATAATTTTCACCAATATGTTGTACAACAATTTTAAATTGTTGATGACATTTATGTAAAATTAATCACCAAACATTTGTGAAATAAAGTAAACAACTTTACCGAAAAAATTCTCACAAAATAAAATCAAATAAAGCAACAAATAAAACTTTCCATTAGGCTTGAAAGGTAAGAAGTTACGAGAACATTAGGCTTAATACCCAATATGAATGAAAACTAAATTTGTCTTAAGATTGTTATCAATATTGTCATCACAACAAACATAGAATCATATATGTATTATAGATATGAGCTCAACAAATTCACGTTGTCTCCTTACGACAAATTTACTCACCCTAGTGCTTGAGTTTTGAGAGTAATTGCCTCCCAGGATTGAACATATCACCTTTCTTCTAAAACACTTTCTCGCCTATCAAATCCAAATTTTCCAGAGCCACAAACTCTCAAACTTCCCCGAAAGTCTAAAAATCCAATCCCTCCAAATCCAAAACGCCCAAACCATCCACTGATAGCCTAACCCCCTACTTCCTCTTCAAGGCAAGAACCCAATACATCTCTTGCCTTAATTGTATATAGCCCAACCAACATTTCATTCCTACAATAAGAAGACACTCCTCGAACTCTTGTCGCATCATTGTCTAACCAACCCAAATCACCTAGACAAGAAGAGTCCAACATGGACATATTCCAAGATTCCCTTTGTGACCCACTTTCCTTTATAGATGAGTGTTTAAGGACACAGAGAACGTGACACTTAGTCATGTGGTGTCACAAAGAAGATAAGTCTTTGACGAGGTGATTAATGACCCACTCCAATAGGGAAATGAAATAACCCTTAAGGACACTAGCGAGACAAACCTCTTCTCACTCCCAAAGCTAATTATGAAAGACTCAACGCAAAACGCCAAATAGAAGGAGGCAGTGAGGGAAGATAATGAAGAAGTTGTTGATTAGGATTACACTCTCAAGTTCATTGATGAATATGTCTGCAAACCAATGAACAATGAATATGAAGATGTAATCCAATGCCCAAGCAACCTACAAGAGATGCACTTCCGAAGTAAGAAACAACTACGCGACTTGGAACTAAAGCTTGACAACGCAAATGCTTACAATCTAGATAAAATTGACGGACTCAAGTCGGGGATGAATGAGCTCAAAACGCAGAATCAAGAGCTCAAATCACAGAAGTTGGAGCATAGGGCGCAGCATCAGGTGATCACAGGGATGATAAACCAATCAGCCAGGTGTAATGATTTTCAATTTAGGTCCAAATTGAGATATCTTCATGCAGAAATCTGTAGCATCATTCTTGTGCTTGAAGTACTTGTTTTTGTTGGCTTTCTTTTGAAACTTTGTACTTTTAATTTTCACTTATGTATCTTGTATTTTGTTGTAATTATTATATTTGCAATACAAGACAAACTTTGATGCATTAAGCATTTAGTTTTTCTTGTCGCAAGCTTGACTCCCCGTGTTTAAGTACTTTAATTTTTCTTTGTGCTTCAATGATAACTTCAATTATATAAACTATGTGAAATAAAGTTTCCTTAGCTACTTAGGTGTTTAACTTGTTAAGGAAACTTACTTAGGAAATATTTCTAAAGTTTTCTAGGCAAGCAAGCTTTACCTCAAACCATTTTTGTAATATTTTTCTATGATAAATCTTATCATTAATTTTTAGCAATGAAGACATTGTCACATTCTAAATTTGGAGGTGTGCGAGGTTCGAGCTAAATCTTTTGAAACTTTTTGAAAATGCTCTTAAGACGTTTTAACATAAGTTAAAACAATGCTAAAATTGTAAAAATTTCAAAAATTCTTTCATTCTTTTATTCAATTAAAATAACAACTCCAATGTTGTCTCCTCTCACCAAAAATAAGAAGCAAAGCTTCAAAATAAAAAAAACTAAGAGTTGAGTAATAAGTGGAGATAAGAGTTATAATTGAGGAGAGGAACGGACTCATAGAGTACCTATGATTTCTCAATCAACGCCAAATACTAAGATAGTAATAAGTAAATAAAAAGTATTATTTGACAAAAAAAAAAGAATTCAAAACTCTTCAAAAAAATTTAGCCATCTCTATAATTTAACAATAAGATTTTCTAGGGAATAAACAAGGATATTTTGAGTATTAAGCTTGTTGTGTTTTGAACCTAGAAATATATTCATAGTGGAAAGTACGCAGCAAGTAAATTCTAAATAGTGAATAAAACTAGCCACATTTTGACAAGTTTAGAAATGCAAATAGGAAGGTAAGTCTTGGAACTAAAATTGTTCTTGGGGGCAAGCAGTGTTACAGAGTGATGCTTGAGGACAAGCATTATTCTAAATTTGGAGGTGTGATAACTTGTAAAAATACAAGTTATTATAGCCTTTTAGGTAGAATAATAGAACCAAAACGTGCAGTAAATGTGTCAAATCACATAATTTCTATCATAAATTCATAGCTATTAGGAAATACATCTTACATAAGTCCTCATGCCTGTTTTACGTTGTTTTCAGTGTTTTAACACTTGATTAATAAGAAAATAAGAATAGTGAATTGCAGTAGAGCACATGAAAAGACTCGCGAGAAGATGTTGTACGGCGAGTAAAATCCCTAGGTGAGGTACTACGTCATCACGCAAGGAAGATTCACTAGAAGACAAGAATGGCAGTTGCAGTTGATGTGACTTGACAAAGTTGCAATCAGCACAGACATGATCAGGAGAATAGAAATTTTCAGCCGAAAGTTGCCTATAAAAGACTCCATCTCTACCAATCAAAAGAGAGCCTGAATGAGCCAAACCTAATAGAGTGACGGAAAGGAGTAGTCTTTCCACCATCTATGAAGTTATTCTTCCTCTTTTCGGGTCAGTCTGTGAGTGAGAGCTTAGAGTCAGAGTAGAGAAGATTTCACCATTTCCATCCTCCTAACTTGTAATATTCCTTTTCCTTACTTTCCATTTTCATATTTCTTTGTGATGTATATTGTTCATATTGTATAATTGCTTAAGGCCTACTTTCTTTAATACATTACATATTTAAACCTTTTCAATCCAACATTCTTTTACTATTCATCTGTCCATATGTTATCTATAGTTTAGGCTTGTGATAAGTTCTTGATAAGAAGTTTAGCTTATAAAGCTTATTGCTTTAGTTAAGCTATAATCATCACTTGGCCAGTGTATATTGTCAACCACTAGATAGGGTAAAGTGCAAGGATAAGCTAACGTGCGCAAGAAAGGAGTTTGGAGACAAACTCCACGTTTGCGAGATAACTTCCATCATCTTTGTCTCGAAAGGAGAACAATTGTTCGTAATTGGTGCTGAGAGGTTGTCACCCTTAAAAGAGAAGTGTTATAAGTCTTGTAAGTAAACACTCCTATATAGATCTCGCTTAACCAAGTTCTATCAGTTGCATCATGAGAGGCGAGCAAGTGTGACGTTTAAGGCACTGAGAGGTGCTCGCCTTAATCAGAGGCTAGTTAACTGATCTCTATCACATCAAGGTTGTCGCATGGCTTAATCGCCTAATAACGTAGAGACTTTCCTTCACTCTTTCTTAATACAAGTTAGTTCACAATCCAATCTCACCACCTTTCTTACCACCTTTTACAAATCCTCTAGTGTAGATAGTAGTTTAGCTTAGGCACATCTTTACTTGATACTGTATACATAGTTATTGTATACCATCCAACATGAAGAGTATGCCTTATAACTAAACTTTGATATCAATTATCTGTGTTCAACCCTGGTTTACGCAGAAAACCTATTGTTTCACTTACACTTGAAAAAGCAATGAAAAAACTTATACTCAATGAGGATTTAGTAGTACTCAATGTCGAGAGACACACTGGACATCTCGCATGCAATGACCATGACTCGTCGCGTAAAAATTAGATATAGGCATACACAACACTATGAGCTAAGTCTGAATCTTACCAGTATCTAACCAAACCTATGCTATAAGCATTAACTCACTCATGAACTGGTTAGAAGGCAATGAGCATAAGCAAAGAAAACCAATAAATAAAAACAATCCCTAGTTCTAAATTCAAATAGATAGAATTAGTGAAGATGCTTGTATTAAAAAAAAAAAAAAAACCTCTTTTCTTGTCAATTCATAGTTTTAAATTTGTACAAATCTTCATAGGAAATAGATTTTTTAAGAAAAGATACTCCCTACATAAATTTGTGGCACAACCCTTCAGTCATCGTTTATCATTCAACATAGCATCAAATAACATTAAACAAAGTTCTCCCTACAAAATTACATTAAATTACTTTCAATAAATCTTTATAGGAAGGACAAAGTAAGAAGAACTAGAATAAAAAGTCTCACCAATACCCAACATCAATCTCACCAAAACATTCAACAAAACTCAAAATCTTCACCAACCCACATAAAAAATTTAAACCTAAAAGAGCGATTAGAACTAAACTTACCATCGTTGCCAAGAACATGAAGTACGATCAAAACCCATTTCAAACTTTTAAATATAACAAAAACATAAATCAAGAAGAAATATTGGGAGAGTTAGAATAAAAAAAGAAACCCACTAATCGAAAAGAAAATTAAGAACAAATTCAAAGGGGTTTATAGTTAGGGTTTTAAATTTTGAACTACCTCCATCCAAGAGATCAGTCAAAGACAAAGATGGAGGGAGTGGTGGCAACAGGCAGAGTGACCACTAACAGCGACGATGTACTGGTACTCACAACAACAAGGCACCAACACTTATAACAACGACGACGGAGGTATGAGTAACCCTAACAGACTCTATTTCTACCCATCTCTTTCACCTTCTTCGCATATTTGTGAAGAGGGGAGGGTTGTTTAAAGGCTAACTCCCAAAGCTTTACGTTAAGCATCGGGATATATCCTAGAATTCCTAACGCCTTACTTAAAGCGTTGAACTCTTGATGCACAAAACAATGCATCGAGAGTTCTTGGATATATCTTGACGCTTTAAGTAAAGCATTGGGCATTCTTGCCTCTCCCAACGCCTTAGTTTATGCGTCGGAAGAGGCCCTAACTCCTGACACCATCTCTACTGACAGTGTAAAACGATGTCGAGGGATCTATAATTTCTTGTAGTGAATGAGGGCATGACTTGCTTTGTTAGGCTGATTATTTTTCCTGCAGTTCTCGAAGGGTATTGTAACATCATGAGCTTCATATAAATTAATATTAAAATTACAAAACTAGCATTTATGCTCTCATTATGGTATGTTGTTTAATTGTTTGTAGATGGTAAATTTGTTAAATAATAATTGGTAATGGGATACTATGAGAATTGTGAGATCGGTTGATATTTTCAATATGTATGGGATCCTAAACAAAAATTAAGGTCTAAAAGTTTCTTTACTTTTAATTTAGGGTAATTGTAATTGATGGCCATTTGAGAAATAATAATTAAGGATACAACAATATTTTTAAAAAATTTAAATATAGCAAAAGTATCGTTGATAGACTTTATCGTCGATAGACTCGTATGATCTATCTGTGAGTCTATCGGTGATAAATTTCTATCATTGATAGAATTTGACAAATTTTACTATATTTGCAAAAAATTTAAAATGTTGCTATATACTTAATTATTTTGAATCTAATTGATAAATTTGCCACTATCCTAATATTTTACCACTTTGTTATATTTTTGGAAAGACCTCAGATCTCACACACACAAACAATTTTATTTATCTTTATATCATTTCACACAAAGTCCATATAAATGAATCAAACAACATAACATTAAACATTTTCTTAACCTATAAGAGAATAAAAAAGGGACTACATGTCAAGATGGTATAAATTTACCCTAAAGTGATAAAGTGAGAAATGTGTAAGCAAAGAAAAAGTACACAAAGAAAAATGTAAACACCCTTATTTTTATTTTTATATTTTCATTTCTTCTTTTTTGATGCTCTTTGTTTCTCCATATGCTCAAATAAGCTCCCATCATAAACAGCCTTCACAGTTTCCTTTTTAAGTAAACCATTCTCATCTTTGCAAAGGTTGTATAGAGTTGTCCATTCTGTCCACGCAGCAACCCTATTTACAATAACAAATACAACAAATGAGCATCCTTTTTTTGCCATTAAAAAAAAAATTACTTTAAACTCCCTTATAGTATATATATTATTACCTGGGTTATATTTGTAAATTTGATATCTATGGTCTTTGGTTTTTATACTTTGTTGACATTTTTTCAACTTTTGTCGTAGTGAATTTGTTATATACCTCCCAAATCCTTTCGGTTATTTTTTTTCTTTTTTTCTTTCTCATTTTGCTAATCGTATCGGTTAATATTAAGATTTAGAACAGAGTAAAAACGACAAAAGAGATGGAATTGTAGGTGTGTAAAAAGATAAATGTAAAACAATCTTAGAGATTTATATTAGATTATTGATCAAATTGAAAATCAGAATTTAAATTATATAAGCCTCAAATTGATTGAACCTAATATGTCTAATCATCTCAAGTTTTAAAAAACTTAGATACAAACTTTTATCCTTGCTCATTTTCTTGAAGACCATGTGATGCGACTGTAGATATAGATATTTTATATAGGAGACTCAGGACACTGAATAATAAACACACTAAAAAAATGTAAAAAAAGAAAAATCTCGATGTTTCATTAATGCTACAATAACATTCACTACATTTGTAGCAATAAAGAAAGACTGACAGTGTCCACATGATTTTTTGTAAGGTAAATATGTGAATTTAAAATTTGCATAAAAAAGTGAAAAGAAAGTATAATACATTTTTCATAAAATATTGTTAAAAGAGTGGAAGTTTGAATCATCGACTTTGTTGCATATTTTTCTAAATGTTTGTTAGATAACAAATTAGGGCTAGGAAATAAGGCAGGTTTTATCTTAGATCGGTTTTTTTCTTTTTTAAAAATAATATTCTTTTTAGGAAATCAAAATATATTCCATTTAGGAAATTATTGAAATTTAGAAAGAAAAATAATTTGGAAAAAAAATTAAAACTATTTCGTAAATGTAACAGGCAAGAATTAAATAGTGAATCTTGAGATTTTGTAAGGGGCATAGTCATTACACTAAAACTAGAATTTAATAAAAATAAAGCATTATTTAATATATATTGTAATTTAATACTTCAAAATTAACATGAAAATTCAAAAACCGAGAATGTGAGGGAACACATGTCCTTGGTCCCTTAATAAATCTGCCCCGATCATTCACCAACGAATGATTCAATATAACTCATATAATATCATCTACATCTATTAATCAGACACATAGATGCTAACCAAGAATATCATAATTTCATTTTTTTTTTGTATTTTTCGTCTCTGCTAAGAAAAAACATGACTTTTATAGTCATATATGAAATCAATAATAAAGTTTAAAGCTAATACTTTAAATGGGTTAGATTTTGAAAACATTTCTAAAAATTAGATAGGTGTAGAATAATTTATAAACTTAACTTTAAAAAATCAAATTGACTCGTCATCTTATAGCTAATTTTGGAACTTAGATGTTATTTAAGGACAAATACAATACACATACAGGGGAGATTGTTATCAAGAATCAAAACAATGTTATAATAATATAATCATAATTATATATAGTAAAGAAATAATGCTGAGTAAGGAGTTAGAGAAAAACAAACCATCCTCTGTAGTCTTTAGGCTCCCTATTTGACTTAAGCAATGCTTTAAGTTCTTTTTCTGTCAAGGCATCTGGGTAGGTTAGGGCATGCTTCTTGAATATTTCTTCAAATTTCTTACTAACAAATCTGCATTCAAATATCACAAACTTTTGTAACTAACCGTTTCAACTTGTACAAAAACATTGGGGTACTCTCTTACCTCTTTCATCAATAGTTTACTCGACATAATATTATTTCATTTTAACATATGTTCGTCTTGAAATGTCAATATACATATTCGAAGTTAGGTATCCATAAACAATAAAATAAACCAAAATAGCCAACTTTTCTTGTAACTCAAAGAGATTTGATAAAGAAAAAAGAACTTAAACCTATTTTAACTTGGTGATAATTCCTTTTCTTGGAAGGGATTGAAGGACTACTAGTGTATACTTAAAATTTGAGTGAAAGTCACAATAGCCAATTAGAAATTGAACCTTTAATTAGAGTAAAACTGTTACTTTTGCATAAAAAGTTGAAAACTTCTAGTACATGGAAGCAATTAGTCATAAAGTAGGACTTAAAAGCAAAGTTCGATGGATAAAATAATAATTATTAAAGCCAATAATATACCTTCCTTCAGAATCATATACACCAGAATCACTTCCATGTTTTGCGAGTTGAATGTTTTTTATCTCAATTGGGAATAGAAAATTAGGAAACTTCCCCTATCAAATAAAGCATATGTATCAAAACCACATAAATAGCATACAAAATAAATGATTTTATTTCGATTTTACGATATTTTTAATTTATTAGATTACTTCTTTTCTATTTTAGAAAAAAAACGAACATTACTAAACTTCTAGCCAAGTTTCTTGAGCCATTCATGTTTGTCTGTGTGTGTATATATATTAAATAATTAATTAAATGTATAAAAAATTTGAAAAGTCCATATATATGGGTTTTGAATTTTGATGTTTTTATATTGATAATGCCAAACACTCTTTAAGGAGTTTTGGATGTCTGTACCTTTCAATCTCTCTCTAACATTATTCATTATTGGGTTGTTTGTAGTTTTTTTTTCCCTTCTCTTTTTATGTATTTATTATAAGTATTGTTTTGATTTTTTTCTATTATTTTGTGGATAAACTTTTTATTTGTTCAATTATCAATAAATAGAATGTTTGTAGAAAAACTACTAGCCATGGAAAGTATTACAATAATTACTCGAAATATCTTTAAATATTATATTTTTTCATTAGATAAACGAAAAGATAAATTTATGATCTATGGATAGAGAATTATCTCTATTGGTAACCAACATATGAACAAGAAATTGTAGACACAATTTTCAACTCATTGATAAGAAGTATGAGACCATTATCAATTGGTTAACTAATTCTATCTAATGTATATTGCTCATTAAAACTGCCCTTAGTTCATCCATAAATGGAAGCCAAATTAATTTCTTTTTGAAAGTTACAATTATGAAATACGCCTGATTACTAATCAAATCACCATATTTTAATAAGTGCTAATTTCAAATTTCGATCTAATATTGAGTCAATAATAAAATAATATTTTTTAAAAAGTAAAACTTTGTATAAAATGCACAAAAATAATTGAGCTCTTCCAACCCTCAAAGTTTATGCATGCCTCAAGTTACAAAAATATACTCCTTTTCAAAAAAAAAAAAAAGTTAAATGATGAATTTGTTCTTTCAACTTAGAGGGTGTCTAATCTATAATAAGTCTGTTTTTTTTATATATATATTCAAGCAGTATAATTAAGAAATTTATTAGACACAATTAATCTATGATAAGTACTTGATATATAATTTTTTTAAAATATAAGTCTTTAAACTTTTTGGTTTTAATTTTAATTTTAATTTAAACCGTAGCAGGAAAATTAAGAAATTTATAGACACACTTAAAATATCATGGAGTAAAAGATTTGAAATTTAAAAACTCAAAACATAAAACTAAAATCTATAAAATATATAAATAAATAAATAAATAAATAAAAAAAAAAACCTTATACACATAATTTATTAATTAAAACTTAGCGTGGAATCAAAGGGAAGTAAAAATGAAAAGCAAGATAAAGAAATAAATCATTATAAAAAGTGTAAGAATATATGAAGATGAGACAGATTTATAATCAGAATTAGATTCTTGATCAATTTTTATTGTTATTTTTTAGGAAGAAAAAGAATAAATAAATAACACTAAATAATAGACATAATATATATATATTGATTATTAGGGATGGGAGAGTAGAGGAATGAAATTTACCGGTCGGGTTTTGGAGCTAAGTCCAAGGTTGATAAAAACAGCACTAAGAGTGGACAAAAACAAATTAGCGCCAATTGCTCGGAACCCCTTGAATGTTTCCCATGGATAAACCACCCCATCCTTGTCCCTATCAAAAAACGCCACGTGTTTCTGCAGAACGTTCTTCTCATCCTCCCCTGCGAAGTGCAAATACAACAGCCCTAAATAATTAATCTCAGTACCCAAAATCCAATTTCCAGAACTTATGATTGTGAATTACGACGTACTTTCTCCGCTTGGGCTTGAGGGGGACGACACGCTCTTTGACACTTCAGCCATTGAACACAGCAAGAAGATGAATTTATTACGAGGCTTTTTCTTTAACTTTGAGTTGGGAATAAAACGGTGCGTTTGGAGAGGGTTTGAGAAGGATCTTTTCTCTTTTCTTTTCTTTTCTTTTCTTTCTCCCTTTTGAGTTTTGATGGAGAAGAAAATGGAACCATGAGGCGTCTTTATATAGTGCTATTCTTTTTTCTAATGACCTGGAAATATGTGCCTTCAGTTGTCTCTTTTCCTTTGCTCCACTTTTCTCCTTCTCATTGGATATGCTTTCGTTTTTATTTATTTACATTTTTAATTATCTAAGGCCTTAATTTTGTTTTAATTAATCTTCTATTTTATTTAAAACCGTCAAATTAATTGTTAAATTCGTTCATTTTTAGCCCAAGCTGTTTCACGATGATTAAAAACTTGAAATAAGTTTTTTCAACGTTGGAATTTAGTCTATTTTGGTCCCTATATTGTAAATTTTAAAATAATTTTCAATTAAGGTTTTAGAAAATTTGAAACATTTATTTTGATCATTATTTTTATTTTGCTTTCAACAAGTTTATAGTGTGAATTCAAGTATACACGTATCAATTTCCTGTCTAAAACTTCATGTTGAATGAATGTGTTTATGAACTTCGTCTTTTAATTCTCAATTGTATCTCTCCTCTGAAAGAAAAAGAAAAAAATATATCAATTCTATCCTAATAGATTCCTTTCCTCATCTAATAAATCTCTCATATTTAAAAATATTCAAAATAATGTAATCATTAGTCACAAATTGAGAAATTTAGGTTTCATTTATTTAAAAATACTTACAAAATTAAATTTTTATTCCAATTAAAACAAGCAAACATTAAATTTCAATATTTATTAAATTAAAAATTGGTTTTTCATATAAATACATTAAACACTAAACATTAAAACTATTTACAAAGTATAGAAAAATTCATTAAACTCTCTATAACATATATAAAAATTTTGCTATATTTTGTAAATAGTTTTTTTTTTTATTCATAATAACTTTCTTTTCAAAAGAGTTATTAAACATAAAATAAAAAAGTTTTCTGACTTAATAAATACATTTTAAAATTTTAGGACTAGATTTCTAATTTATTATTTATATTAAATATAATTTTAAATGTATTTGATATATAAAATCAATATTAAGTAAATAATAATATTTATATAAATATATCAACCTAAATATATAAACATAAACATCAAACTTGAGTTTAATTCAACTAACACCAGTAAAATGAAAACCATAAAACTTGAACCTAGGTTTAGTGGGGCTAGAATACAATTTAACCACTTAACTAGCTATTAGTATTGCTATACATATATAGGCTTAACAAAAGATATATTTGGTAACTGATTCATTTTTTAAAAGAAATTAAACAAGAAACTTGTTTTTAAAAGGGAAATTGTCAAAAATAGCAAATTTGACAAAATATTTACAACATATAGCAAATTTTTTAGATTCTATTAATAATAGACATTGATAGCCACTGATATGCCTCTATCAGTGGTATTGATAGACAGTGATAGAAGTCTATCAGTGGCTATCATTGATAGAATCCAAAATTTTGTCATAGCTTGTAAATATTTTAATTTATTTTGTTATTTTTAAAAATGCTCCTTTAAATTAAATAATTATTTTAAAGGTTAATTTTCATAAATATAACAAAACAATAAAACATTTATGATTCGTGTAACAAAATCAAAATGTCCATGAAACCGGTAAAAATGTTTCATAAATTCTAGATTTGTCGGATGATTCATCACTTCTCTTTCTTTTTCTTCTATGCGATTTATTCATCTTCCCTTCTAGATTTCTTCAGCTCCTCTTCAAGATTTTCTTTCTTACATATTTATTCATCTTTTTTTTCTTTCTTCATCTTCTATTTCTTTCTTACAACTCCTCTTCCATAATATCAAGATCACTTTGATATGATCTAAACGATTGTTTACCTAGTTAACATGATCGTTTAGCATGGTCAACACATTTGAAGTATTTCTCTCATCGTTAAAAAGAACTACATGATCGTGTATCATTTTTTACACAATTACGTATCATAATTGTTTAGAAAAAAAATTACACGAAGCATTTGTCCCATCCTTAAAAAGTACTACACGATCGTGTATCATGATCGTTTAGAAGGAGAATTACATGAAACACTTTTTCCATCATTAAAAAGAACCACACGATTGTGTATCATTTGCCTAAACGATTGTGTATCATTTGCCTAAACGGTCGTGTATCATTTTCTACACAATCGCGTATCATAATCGTTTAGAAGAAGAATTACATGCGCGAGTGTGGCGGGTGTTCATACTACCTACATGATCGTGTATCATTTCCTAAACGATCGTGTATCATTTCCAACACGATTGTGTATCATAATCGTTTAGAAGAAGAAATTTATGTGTGTGTGTGGTCAATTAATCTGATGTTGACTGGGGCATTTTTTGTATTTTGCATTGTGCACTACAAGAAATCGAGGGTATTCCAATATAATGCAATAAAATGCATTGGGATAAGGAGCTTCGGGAAATAACACATCCACCAACGTCGTAAGGTGTGTGTCTGCAGATGCAATCTATCTCAACTTGCAACCAATGATGTTGGGAATGGTTACCCAATCCCCAACGTCGTAGACGTAGACGTCGGAGAAAAGAAAATAATTAAATAATGATTTACTTTTTTCCAATGCCATGCATATATACGTAAGTAAATAGGTGGTTATTCCTGATGTATACATGTACGACGTTGAAAAAGAAAATTATTATTTAATTATTTCTTTTTCTCCGACATCATGCATATATACGTCAGAAATAATGCGTCTATTCACGATGTATACGTTCACTGCATCAGAGAAAATGAAACAATTAAATAATTAGTTTGCTTTTGCCGGACGCCATGCATATGACATCGTAAGTGGAGGCCACTATGCTCAACGCTATAAGTAAAACATCGGCCATTGTGTCTCCAAACATTTTCATTGTGCGTCGGGAGATCCTCTATAAATTTCTAAATCTGTGTGTCACATATCTGAAAGTTATAAAGAAAGAGTTAGAGAGTTAGAGAGAACGAGAGACTGAGAAACCGAGAGAGAAGGAGGCAATCGAAGAAGGGTTGTCGCTCACCGTTGCCTCCGTGTTCCTCTCTTACTTACGGTCCCACCGTTTATCTCCCATTCCACCGTTGCCGCTCGTCATTTCGGTAATTTTTGTTGGTTTTTTTTTTTTTGTAAGTTAAAGAAATATATAGTTTTAGAATTAGATTTTGGAATGTATATTGAAAATTGTTGTAATGTATGAAAATTGTTAAAGGTGAAAATTGTATATTGAAATTGTTAGAGGTGAAAATTGTTAAAATTGTTGAAATTGTTAGATGGTGTTTAAGGAATATTTAGAGGTTTAGGATTTTAAAATTTGAAAAAATGAGAGAGAATTAATGAATTTGAGAAAATGAAAGAAACTTAATGAAATTGAGAAATTAGAGGGGTATAATGAATTAGAGGGGCCTTTAGTTTTTAGACTTTGTGGTCGATTTGCTATAATGCTTTGTTTGTTGGAAGTGTTAGTTAGATTGTAAAGATTGAAGCATTTTGATTGATTTATTTTGGCTATCCTGCAGTTATGGTAGACTTTATTTTAAATTTAAGTTTTTAATTTGTTAGTAGTTTTGTTTGTTGGAAGTGTTAGGTAGCTTGTAAAGTTTGTTGAAGAGTTAGGTAGCATGTAAAGATTGAAGTAATTTGTGGTTAGTTTTCTCTAGCTATCCTATAATTATGATAGCCTCTTTAGTTTAAACTTATCTTTAGTGAAAGTTGGGAGATTGGGTACTTATGAGGTGTAGCTTATTCATGGAGTAAGTTTGAGCATTTGAGAGAAGGAATATAAGACTAATCAAACCTATTTAATGTTTTAGGTCTTTAACAATGAATAAAGGTTGGATGAAACTTAGGAATGAATTCTTGGTTGAGTATAGAGAGAGAGTGTCCCAATTTTTAGAGGTTGCAAAGTTTCACGTCGATGATTACTGACGAACAATGTGTCAATGCAAGAGATGTATGAACTCAATTTGGAAGTCATTAGAGGGTGTGGAGCGACATATATTAACAATTAGAATATCCCTCTTCTATACATACTAGTGTATCATGGAGATCTAGTGAACTTGCATAGCGATATAGAAAGATGATGAAGGAAATAGGCAGTAACCATTTTCATGAAGAAAATGAAATGTTGGGTATGCTTAATGATTTACAAGCTCCAATTGAACATAAGAAGAAATGGAGGAAGGTTTGAAGAATGAAATGTCATTTAATATTGGTGTAGAACAAGAGACAACAAACATATTTTATGAGTTATTGAATGAAGTACGTAATGAGCTATACCCCAGTTGTTCAAAATTTTCCTCCATGAACTTTTTGGTTAAGTTGATGCATATCACGGTTCTCAATGGTTAGAGTAACAAGTATTTTGACATGTTATTAGAACTATTAAAAATCCAATGGGTACTACTATCTCTAGTTCATTATAGGAAGCTAAACGAAAACTGTGTGACTTAGGTCTAGGATACGAGACTATTCATGCGTGTAAATACGACTGCGTATTGTTAGAAGGAATTTACTGATTTGCAACATTGTCCAACTTGTGGTGAGTCTCGATACAAGGTTAATGTCAACAAAGGAAAAAAATTCTACATAAGGTATTGTGCCACTTTTCGTTAATGTCGAGATTAAAGTGATTGTTTGTATCGCAGTAAGGCTCATCTGGCATGAGATGGCATAAAGATAAACGAGTCGAAATAGAGGATGTGTTAAGACATCTAGTTCATGAAGAGGAATGGAAGAATTTTTATTGCGAATTTCTTGATTTCGCTTTAGATTCACGGAACATTCGTTTGGGATTAACTTTAGATCGGTTTAATTCGTTTGAAAATATTAGTACCTCGTAAAGTATGTGGCATGTGGTGTTAATTCCTTATAATTTGCCACCTTGAAAATACATGTGTTGAATAAGAAATTTTGAGACCAATCACAAATTGCCACATCATTTATTAAATTAATGATGAAAAGTGTAAATAATTGAATTTGGGACTAATTAAAATTGACATGTGCCCAAAATTAAAAATTGAAAACATAAATTTGTCAATTCTAATAATGCCACGTGTTTTCATCTTAACCCTTTGGATCAAATTAATTATTTTGGTTCAATTAAATATTATTTACTTGGACAAAGTTCAATTAAGTCCAAAAATAAGCTTAATTTATAAATATAACCCAAATCCATGTGGTTGAGCCCATGGGTCTGGTCCATGGACCAATCAGGCTCAAGCAACCAGAGAACTCTATAAATGGAGGAGTTCTCCTCATTTGTAAGGGGTTGGAAATTTTTTACTCCAGAAGGTCTAGAGATAATTCTCCCAAGAACTAGAAGACTCCCTAACTCCTGAAGCCAACCATCCTCGAAGATTGAAGCTCCTTTGAAGATAGAAGCTTTCTTCCAAGACTCCAACTTCAAGAACATCACGTGCTCCGCTTTCTCCAAATCAAACGTAAGCATCCAGTAGAGAGAGAATCAAATGATCAAATTCTAGAGATCGAATTGCATCACATCAAATCAACAAAAATACAACATCAACTCCAGTTCAACACCACGAATCAAATTTCTCAGAAAATTTCGTGCGAATAAATTGGAACGCCCAGTGGGACCATCTCTACCTCTCACTCTCTCTCATTATCTAGATCTACAAGCAAACCAATGGCATCAAAGAAAGTGGCATCCAAATCTTCTGTTGCAAGAGACACCTACACGAGACCTGTCACTCGTAGTAGTTCTAAAAGGATCGTCCAAGAGCAAGATCGAGGTTTCGCCATCACGCAGGGCATCCTTAAGCTCTTGATGGAATCTCCTAAAGTTGGGATTGTCATCAAGGAAAATCTTTTATATAATGATTCTAATTCTGTCTCTAGCAGGTCAAAGAAAGAAGCACACACTGATGTGATGTCTGTCATGATGGCTGATGTAACGGTCAAGTCTGCCATGGCGGAGATGGAGAGAAAAATTAATCTCCTGATGAAGGTTGTTGATGAATGAGACCATGAAATCGTATCTTTAAAAGAGCAGATGCAGACTCGCGAAACTGCTGAATCGAGTTAAACTCCTGTTGTTAAAGCTGGTGACAAAGGGAAGAACGTGGTGCAAGAAAATCAACCACAACAATAACCAACTTCTGTGGCTTCTCCTCAGTTCAACAATTACAAGATATGATCACAAACTCCATCAAAGCTCAGTATGGAGGCCCATCTCGGACTTCTTTCATGTACTCTAAGCCGTACACCAAAAGAATTGACAACTTGAGAATGTCGCTTGGATACCAGCCTCCAAAATTCCAGTAGTTTGATGGAAAGGGGAATCTGAAACAGCACGTTGCTCACTTAGTCGAAACATGCGAGAATGCAGGATCAAGAGGAGATAAACTAGTCAGACAGTTTGTTCGAAGCTTGAAAGGAAATGCTTTTGAATGGTATACTGATCTGGAGCCAGAAAGCATTGATAGTTGGGAACAACTGGAAAAGGAGTTCCTCAACCGCTTCTACAGCACCAGACGCACTGTAAGCATGATGGAACTTACAAATACGAAACAAAGAAAGGGAGAACCAGACATCGACTAGTCGGAGGAGAAATTACCAAACGTCTACATCAATCGATGGAGAGCTCTAAGTCTTGACTGTAAAGATCGACTCATCGAACTGTCGGCTGTAGAAATGTGAACCCAAGGCATGCACTAGGGACTCCTCTACATTTTGCAGGGAATAAAGCCCCGCACATTTGAAGAACTGGCAACTCGAGCTCATGATATAGAGTTGAGCATCGCTAATAGGGGAACTAAATATTTCTTAATCTCTGAAGTAAAAAGGGGAAAGAATTAAATCAACGACACTACAAAAATCACAAATAGTGTCATTAATGAGTCTATGGTTGTTCATGAGTCTCCATTGAAATCTTTCTAAAAAACAAAAAGAAACAAAAATTGAAAGAAAGGATGATGACGAAGAGAAGCATCAACCAACTCTTAAAGAAAGGCAAGAAAAAGTCTATCCATTTCCCGACTCTGATGTTGCAGACATATTAGAGCAACTGCTCGACAAACAACTTATTCAGCTGCCATAATGCAAACGACAGGAACAAGCAAGAAAAGTAGATGATCCTAACTACTGTAAGTACTATCAGTTCATTAGCCATCGTGTTGGAAAGTGTTTCGTGTTGAAGGAGCTGATTCTAAAGTTGGCTTGTGAAAAGAAGATCGAGTTAGATATGGATGAAGTAGCTCAGACAAATCATGTTGCAGTTAAGATGACTTCAAGTGTTCCGCCATCAACACAACTTTATGATCAATGGAAAAACTTGATTCAGTTTGGGACTTTCGAACCTATACATGTTCGATTCCAATAAAAGATCGTGACGACGAAATCTCAAAACAAAGAAAAGCCTATTAAAGATGATTGCGAAGGATGGATAGTCATGACTCGTAAAAAGGGGAGACAACCAAATTCCATACAAATGAAGTCGCACTTCCATCAGAAGCCTGAAAAAGGAAGCAACTCTCATAAAAATGAGAAAAGAAATAAGAAAATGTGAAAGCCTAATCCTATCGAAGGAAAAGACGAGGACTTCTTCTGACCTCGACGATCGATAACTTTGACAGAATTCCTCCCAATAAGCTTTCTTGATGATCATCCAAATGAAGTATTAGAAGTCACTGCATGTCATGCTATCAGCATAGAAGAAGTCGACAACAATTATGCATCTTCTAAAGAAATCGACAATTTAAATAAAATTAAGCAAAGGACTTCTATCTTTGATCGTATCAAACCTTCAACTACTCGATCTTCAGTATTTCAAAGATTGAGTATGGCCACGAAAAAAGAAGAAAACCAATGTCCAACGTCTACTTCCACTCGAACCTCAGTTTTCAAAAGGCTAAGTATCTTCACATCGAAGAAAGATCGACCTTCAACATCTGCTTTTTATCGTCTAAAGATGTCAAGCGATCAACACAAAAGAGAGATGGAAACTTTGAAGGCAAAACCATTTCATGAAGAAAACAAGAACGATGAGATTCACACTTTTGTCCCATAACACATGAAGAGGAGGTTGTCTGTTGACATAAATACATAAGGTTCATTGATAGTGAAGCCAAGAGTTATTATATTCACCAATTCTACAAATAAAGAAAGTGAACAAATCCTTAATGGGAATACGAGTTGCTAAATATGTGCAGCTCCTTATCGCAAGAGCATAAACTGCATGGTGCTCCTAGCCCACAATAGCTTAAAAGGTGAATGGCCAAAAAAAAAAAAAAAAAAAAAGTTGAACTACGTTATGACTTGATCCCTATATTATAAAGGGTACGTAGGCAGCTTAAGGAAAACCTTAAGCCCAGTCCAACAAAAAAAAATAAAAAATGTTGAACTACGTTATGACTTGATCCCTATATTATAAAGAGTATGTAGGCAGCTTAAAGGAAACTTTAAGCTCAGTCCAGTAAAAAAAATGACAAATTACATTCAATATAAAAAAATTATGAGAAGTCGAACAATGAAAGAATGAAATTTTTATTATAAACTTTTGGCAAAATAATAATAATAATAATAAAAATAGCATAAATAGATAAATAAGAGGAGGCAGTGAATCGATCCATTTAAGGTTCTTCAGCTCCTCTAGTGTGCTTTCTAAAGATTCACGAAGTGCTGATAGCACATTAGCATCAACATCTCCAACGATTAGGGCACATTCGAGTTTGTCAATTTCCTAACAAGTCTTTGAAATCTCATGCTGCTTTTGCTTCAGCTCCATGTCGTTCTTGAAAATTATGCCAGAAAGTTTAACAGACTCGGTTCGCACCACCCTTAGTTTTGCTTCTAGTTTAGCCTCCTTGGCAGACAATCGTGTAAGGCAACATTTGACGGTTCTGGTCTCTGCCAATATACGATTCTCATCAACTCGCAGAGTCTTTACAAAACCTTTTGCCTCTGTTAACTGAGCATCCTTAGTTGATTGGAGTAAAAATGAGGAATGTATTTGATTATGGTTTTCGACACCTTGGAAGTAACCATCCACAAGCTCCCTCAAAACGATAAGGTTGTTGCTGTCGCTAGTCGCAATTGCATCAAAGTTCTTACGCATTTCTAGTTCAAGACTACTTACTCATTCAAAAGGGGTACGGATGATCTTCTGTCATAGGTTTTCCCACAAGATTATGGCAGTCTATTGTCGGAGGTCAGAAATTAAGCTGTCGTCACAAAAATGAGAAATCTCAGAAACAGCAATAGGCTTTTCCTTCCACTTGTTGAGGGGACCCCTTGATCACAAGAGGACGAGCAGACCTAATAGTTGCACCTATAGGTGTCTTAGAGTTCTCACTATAAGTAAGTACAACGTTACAACCTTCTAGATTCGCCATCGACTTTAAGGTTCCTTCGATGTGTAGGTGATGATCACCTAAAGAGGACTGCAAAATAATGTTAACCACAAGAAATAAGAGTAGGAGTAAAGGAGAGAAAATACAATAAATAAATAAATAAAAAGGGAGACGAAAAGAAACCATGGGGGAGGGGACATCAAAAAATTGTGCAGCATCGAGGACCTTAATAGGAGACTCTTCATCATCAATTGATTGTTTATTGGGCTTCTTGGGTCTCTTCCAATGGCCATCATCATTGTTGCTTTGACTGCCCTTAGTACGTTTAAAAGGACGCTTGACAGCTATCAGTAAGCGGTTGTCCTTACCCACATTGTCAATACCACTTTTAATAGGAAGTTTCAATCGTGTAGAAGGAGACAAATTATCCACCATGCATTTTGCCCCTTCCTCAATTTTCTCCACAAGTCGTTCCTCAGTTTCATTGGAGCATATCTTTTGACTTCCATTACCAAAATTAATCTCAATTTTTTTTGTGGTTTTGGATTTGATGTGAGGGGGAGTGGGACGATCTATCAAATGTTGTACTTCTTCTTGGAGGTAATCATCGTGTATCGCAAGCCACCAGACCTTATAATGAGAAGTAATATGTGTGTCCGGGTTAAAGGCAGATGCAGGAAGATATACTTGGGAAAGTGTGTTCTCACGAATGCAAATCATCCAACAATATCGTACGTTGGCAAAATCGGCTTTGGGAATTTTTTTGCCTAAGTCATATGGCACGTCTTGATAAAACCCAAATTGTTGGCAAAAGCGACAAGGACTATAAGGTTCAATAACTGTAGAGGATCCACATTGCGAGGATAGAAAACAAGAGCAAATGCTTATAAAAAATGAAGCATTCCAATTAATTAACTCTCCATCATCCGTTAAGAGTTCGTCTTTATTCATTGTCGGAAGACATGCATGCCATGACACATACTATCTCTTGTGGATATGTGTTCGAGCCTCAAGATTAGTATAATCTTTGGCCCCACCTTCACCAGAAAATTCAACCATGCGAGGACCCCTAAGACTCCTAGGGGCTTCAAAATGAGTGTTGAAGTAAAGAGCAAGCCACCCATGGACATAGTGAAGAGGAAAACAGGCATTGGAACGACCAAGTGATGAAGTAGAATCATGAACCTGGCGTAGGCCGCTATAAATATTAGCTAAAACAGGGATGGCAAGGCTAAAAGTGTAGCCTTCCGCCATGAGGCTAGCAACCGTTATGACTTCCGCCATTGAGTTCAGCTTCAGAACAGTTAGAACGTCTGATAGAAATTCCATCTGGATTATGAGTTGAGCGAGGGCGAAAAGTTTTTTTTGGCTTTCGAGGTGGCGGTTTCGAATACTTTACCTCAAATCGTGTAACCCAGAAAGAGATCCATTCGCTTACAGGGATTTGAAAGTGATCCATGCGTTGAGAGACAATGTGATAATAGGCTGCATATAAATGCTCACAACTTTTTGGACATGTGTCAGGTGATCCTAATAAGTCTTGGTGGCAAGGAATGCATTCTTCATAAAATCTACCTTTAATAGGGAGTCCTCCTAGCATCCATAAGTCCCATAAGGAGATGGACATCTCACCAGCTGAGGTGTGGAGAGTGTTCGTTGAAGGACACCATGTCTCACAAAAAGCCCGAACGATGTCACTATTGCGATCATATGTGTACAGGGAGGCCATCACAACATTAAATAGGGAAGCTCGCTTGAGTACCGCCGTATTTCTAGCAACCGCAAGCTCTAACCATTCCCAATAATGATGAGAAAGATAGTAAAATTCTCCATGGACTTTGAGCACATTGCCCAATGAAATTTTGGGTCGCTTATAATTCGACGACCCAACATTGATTCTGGATTCTCATTTGGAGGCTTGTTGTGAATTGAGGATTCCAGAAACCAAGATGTTAAAGTTGAATTTGGGTTTACGAACCTTTCCTTAGACCATTTAGGCAAAAAAATAAAACTGTCCTTAGGTATTTGGGAGTCCGTAATATTCTCAAATGTCCCTTCTCTCACAGGGAGAATGACCCCTCTCTTTAAAGATTGATTTTCATTATTTAGGATAATTAAACACCTTTTGGTCAAATCAGAATACTCAGTGAATTGCACCATGGTGAAAAGTAGAGTCCTGCAAAAAAAAAGGGTTTAGAAGGAGGAGGAGGAGGAGGATGAGAGGAGGACGAGAAGAAGAAGAAGAAGGAGAAGAAGGAGAAGAAGGAGAAGAAGGAGAAGAAGGAG
>JACWES010000017.1:847298-920446 GCA_025688845.1 Cucumis hystrix
CCCGAAGGATGCACATATCAGTCTAGTGCTCCCGAAGGATGCACATATAGGGGATAATCCCGAAGGACACCCGCAGGGTAACTATCCACTAGGAAAACTAATAATTTATCCCCTCAGTCCATTCTATACTTCTTAACAGTCAATTTACAACTCAATCAAACGTCCTAATCACGTGAACTTTCCCCTTAACCTCAAACAACCATTTTTGTTCCAATTCAACCCGAGAACTGTCACCAACACGTTAATACATCAGTCGACAGCAAAACCAACCATGACATTCACTTCAATCTAAAATAGCACGACCATGATTTCTTTTCCGTTCACAATACCTCCTCATAGTCGTCTACCAGACATTCAATTTACACAACAGTCTACTCATTCAAGTCACACATTATATAATCACGTCTACGATATCCAGACATTTCCGCACCCTTACATTTGCACATATATATATACAACCAGTCATAACATACTATCAACCACAAATCCACATTCAAACATACACCTCAAAATCATTATTTCTCCGCAGTACAACAGCACGAAACATACAGCCAACACATTCAATTAACATTTATGCACGAAACATACAGCCAACACATTCAATTAACATTTATTGAGTCCAGTAGAAAGTCCCTTACCTCACTCTTATGCGACTTCTTCGATCGAACTAAGTCCAATAAACCAAATCCCAAGTCGATGGAAAATCGAACTCCACTTCAATCCTCTGGAAAATTTCAGCACATTAAGCTCAACGGTTAACATTTAACGATAGGTACAACGGAACCCACACTTTATCCTTACCCAAATCTATCACCCAAAGGTCCACGGCTGGGCGGAGAGAGACGGCGGCGCGTGGAGTCACGGCGGCGCGTGGGTCACGGCGGCGGCGCGTGGGGTCGCGGCGGCGGCGAGTGGAGACGTCGGGAGGTAGATCTGAGCAGGGGGAGGGGGTTTGGCTCGGGTTCGGTTGGGTTTTGGCCGGTCGGACGGAAGGGAAAAGGAAAGAGGCGCGCGGATGAGGCTTCGCCGGACGGAGTCGGGCTCGGTTTGGCTGCGGCTGCAGACGGAGAGACGACGGAGACACGGACGGAGGAGCGGCGGCTGGGACGCGTAGATCTGGCGTCGGCGTGAGGCTGGGGATTCGCGGACGGAGGAGCGGCGGCTGGGACGCGTAGATCTGGCATCGGCCGGCTGCGTGCGGGCGGCTTCGCGAACAGAGGCGCGGCGCGGCGCGGCTGCTGCGGGCGACGACGTGGGCGGGGAGGCAGTGCGGTGTGCTACGCCGGCGGGGCTTCGAAGGCAGAGATCGAACGGCGGCGGCTAGGGCTGGAGAAGAAGGAGAAGAGGAAAGAAAATGGAGGGGGGGGGGCTGCGGACGGGGGAAGAAGAAAGGGAAAAGAAAAAAAAGAAAAAAAAAGAAAAAGAAAAAGAAAAAGAAAAGAAAAGAAAAAAAAAAGAAAAGAAAATAATAATTATTTAATTTTAATAATAAAATAATATTATTTTATTATTAACTTTTTTTTTTTTTTTTTTTTTTTTTTTTCAAGGGCGTTACAACACATTTACATTTTTATATACATTAATTACGTTGTGATACTCAAATTTATTTGTTTAATATTTTTTTATTTTTATGTGTCTGTAGAAATGGAGCCTAACTTTCTGAGTAATATGCATGAGGAAGACTATTTCCTCAACCTTGACGCATTGGATAAAGTTGGTGGTTCATCTTCAGTAGGTGACACTTCAGGTTCGTAATATTAAGCAAATTTAATACAATTTCTCTCTCATCTGATCATGTCCTTTAATTAAGTTATGATTGTTGTGTATGATTAATCGTTTTCAGTAGATACCTCTCATTCGGCTCCTACTGTGAGGAGAGTACGATGACATACTAGAAACATAGATGTTCAGCGATACGTACAACAGAATGGGAGAATTCCCATTTCCATCCCCCCTGAAGGAGACAGACTTGTCTCGACATACGCCCCTCGTTTCAGTTGCACGATCGGTGTGTTGACACAAGATACATTTCCTATTCAGGCCATGAAGTGGGTAGATGTACCACCAGAGTGCATCGAGGTCGTCAAGGGCGGCCTAGCGGTAAGTCTCTGTAAATTCATAAACGTTTAAATTGAAGGAATGGAATTCCCATAGCGGAAGCGTGTGAACGCTGTGCAAAAGAAATTCAACTTGAAACACAGAGAAAACACCTAAACATGCTTCTATGGTGGAAAAGAAGAAAAGAAAACTAACCTTTGGAGAACCTCCTAAGAATTCTCTTACTCCTAAAGAACACCACAAGGAGAACACCACTAAGTCTTCCTTGTTATCCTCAAGATAGAAAAACAACAGAGAGTTTGTGGGGCTTCCGTGTTTTTGTTTTGTTTTAAAAAGAAAATTATTTGCAGAGAGATTTTTTTTTTCTTGGAAGCAATAGATCGTCAAAAATCTCATACAGAAAAGATTGCATCCATCCTTCTATATCTTAACCAAAAGATATGAAGAGAGATGGAGGGGGAAGTTATCAAAATAACTTCCTCCCTCTCCCATTACGTAGAATAACTCCCTTGGGAGTTATTCTTTTATTTAAATTAATATTAATATAAATATAATATAAATTCAAATTATATTATATCTTATATAATATTAATTTTATATTACATCTTATATAATATTAATTTTATATTATATCATATATAATATAACCAATGGTTTAGATCTTCTCATGTGATCTATAGTTCTAATATGAATCGAATCCATATTAATTTTTAATCTATAGTTTATTTATGAATCTTATTCATATTATTATTATTTGAATCATATCCAAATATTAACTTCTCTCATAAAAACTTTATATTATAATGTATCAAATACATTATATTAATTGTATCATATACAATTTATTCCCTTTAATCAATTTGAACGATTCAAATTAAACCAAAATAAATTTGATTCTCATTTATCTTTTTTGAGCTAACAAGGGAATCTTATGGACCTACAGATTAAAGCTCCAATGATGTGAGATTAATTAATTAAACTCTTTAATTAAATTAATCAATGTTCATTAACTATCAGTCATTCCACTAAAGACCAATAGTTGCACTCTTCTTACTGTAGATATATTTTTTTGTCCATTAGATATAACCAATCAATAGTGCAATGACCCTTCACAAATTGCTCATAAGTACAGCTAGGCCAAAAATTACCGTTTTGCCCCTGTAGTTACATCTAACTCCTTAAGTACCACCAATCCCTCTAATGAACAATAGTTATAGTCCCACTATAACTAAACTCCTCTCGACACAAGAGAGGGTGTGACACCACATTGTTCAAGCCCTGGAATCAGCCCTTAAGAGAGCAATTTCTCTACTTACTCTATCTATAGAGATGGAGCGAATTCCTTCTTGTGTAATTGTGTTTCCAGCTCCCTAATCAAACGAATCCCCTAAATGGTAGGTCTATTGAGTCGGCGATATAGGCCACTCTCACCCATGCAAATCAAAGGACTGCCTTCATAGGCAGGAGTTCACAACTCACTCAGGATTCAGGTCAAGTCACCTATGGTCATCTTGGTGAAATGTAGTCTCAACTAGTAACGGTGTTAATAAGAGAGACTATTCATTTCATGGTCCAATCTTATACAAACTCTTTGTATAGAATACCCCTGCTCTAATGTCTCGACATGAATGATTAGGATCAAATCATTTGTAGCACTTTAGAACAATTGTAACAACTACAAAGCAGGTCGTATTCGTAGTGTCATCAGGATAAGGTATCTAGCCTTATCCATCTACTACAGACCATTTAGGTTATCATTTAAACATGATCCACTTGTATGTCTCCACATACATGTTTAGGTTACATAAGATAAACTTGGATGTTATTTTATGGGTTTTGTGGGTTAATGCAACTAAATGTCAAATAAAATAACACACTTTATTTTATTAAATAAATAAAATGTTTGTATAATATATACAATTACAAACTACAAGACCACAAGATTTAGGGCATCAATCCCAACATATGT
The DNA here is from genome assembly GCA_025688845.1 of Cucumis hystrix. Lineage (NCBI taxonomy): Eukaryota > Viridiplantae > Streptophyta > Magnoliopsida > Cucurbitales > Cucurbitaceae > Cucumis > Cucumis hystrix. Next base: position 851,326 of record JACWES010000017.1, read on the forward strand.
ATGTTTCTATTTCCTTATAATTAAAAGCTTTACTGACTTCAAATTTATTTCTTTTGTAGCAATATTTCGTGTTTGATCTTAACGATCCAGCACCAAATCGGTTTGTTGAGCATCAGATGGTCACTATGTGGAAGGAATTCAGGGCAACTAATCATCGTCATTTTAAGAAATTTAGTAACCCTGAAGAAGCACGAGCAAACCCACCCCCGAGGTTGGAAAATCGGGTGGAAGATTGACACTTACTATGTGACCATTACATCACTCGACAGTTTCAAGTAATTATTTATATACTTTTATGTTACAATATTATTTTTATAGTGACCCAACTTTACTAGAAGGTTGAGGTCGTTACTATTTAAATAAGTATAGTTTTTTTTTTTTTAAAGGAAAATTAATTTATAAGTTGAGAAAAATTTAAATAATAAGAAAATAAATAAGTAACTAAAGTGGTAAAACAAAATATTAATTTGGACCCATAAAATTAAAGAAATACATTAAAATAAATATACCAAAGTTCTGAAATCCAAAAAAAAAATATAATACTGAAACATAAATGCGGAAAAGCTGAGCTATTCCCATGGCGAACCACGGTCACTTCTTGTCATTCGCCAGCTTGCCATTGCCTTTACCCTTACCTGAAAATTTAACATTTAAAAGAATGAGTATAAAATTATACTCAGTAAGAGACCCATACTTAGTCTCCCTATGTGTTGTTAGTCTCTTTGTTAGAGTCCTGTAATAAAGTACCACGCTCTATGGTGCTCCCGAACGCATACTATCCAGTAGTCCCACCAGGACTAAACTGGGCCCTCGGTGAACCCGAAGGAATCACCCTAAAGGAGAGAGTCGGGCTGTAAGTGATCCAGTCGAATCACGTCTCAATAATACTCAAACATGTATAGGGGAGGACCTTGATGGACCCCTCGTGGTACGACTCTAACCAGCAGACCAACAGAACACTATAGGCTATACATGCTCATCATAAAATCAACATCTCAGCTCAACACACATAATCTCAGAAATACATATAATCACATCATGCACCAATAGTACTGCATCTCAAATAAAAGGGGAAAAATCTCTTACCAGGAGATCTGCTAAAAATTCACAGGTTGGCAGTCAACTCCTCACAATACTCAGTCCTAAACATAAACAAAATTAACATTAATAATCTTGTCAACCATCACCCTACTGTTTAATTAAGCAACCAAACTTATCCGAGCTTACCCCAAGATTAGGGTTGAATCCAACACAACCCTAAGTGGAACAATTCACAGTCTCAGTTCCTCCAATTATATTCGTTCCTTCAAGAAAAACATAGATCCACTTAAATCCATAACTTTATTCATTTGGGACAAAATAGGCAATTAATGGAAGTACCATCACAATCAATTATATCCAAAACTCACCAAAATGACTCCAAAACAAGAAACGGCTCAGACTGACGAACACGGCTCACGTGGCTCTGTAAAGGGAAAACGCGGACAGACCTCAATGGCAGCTCACGCGGCTTGGTGAAGGCGGACGCTAGTGGCTGGAGAGGTAACACGGCATGGACCCGTGTGGCTGGAGCGTGGACCTGTGCGGCTGGAACCCGTGCGGCTGGAGCGTGGCTAGCGTACGACTTACACGGAACGGCTGACTTCGACGATGAGGAGACGCGCGAAGGAGAAGGAATGCGTTCGGCTTTGACTGCGGCGGCTGAAGGCTTCGTCCTGCGATCGTCGTCGTGCAGCGACTGCGTCGGTCGTGGGATTTGCGGCGGCCGGAGGTGAGGCATGGAGGCTAGGGTTAGGGTTCTTGGATGAAGGAAGAAGGTGATGAATAGTAATTTTGCACACATCCCGAGTGGGTATTTAAATCTATTAAATTCTAATAATAATAATAACAATAATGCCATTATTATTATTTAATTTTCCCCCAAATAACTCCTCTTTTCCTTCATCTCTTCCTATTCCTATTTAATTTTCCTCTCTCTTCATTAATAACCCTTATCTCACCTCTTTTATATTTCTCCTTAATAATTATACTAATAATAATAATAGAATTTCCAATTTTTCAACCATTAACCCCACATTTTTCCAAAACACTTAATCTCCACAAATCAAAACCATTTCACAAAAGAACACCCAAAATTAATAAAATGATAAAAAAAAATATCTTAAAAATTTTGGGGTGTTGCAATTTTATTTTTAGAAAGTATAACGTTTTGATCATCGTCATTTTTGGAATGTAGGAGCAATCAAATATGTGCAAGGATGTTAGGGCGCGACAGCCTTACAACCACAGGAGCGACACAAAGTCGTTTCTCTAGCGACAAGTAGAGCTCACTGAACTGCACTGTCGTCCTGTAGATCGTGTCGAGTTATTCAAAGAAACACACGCCAGTAGTAGTGGCGATTTAATTTCACCAGCTGCAAAGGACGCTTTTGTAAGTTTTAGATCGTGTCGAGTTATACTTTTAATTCTATGTTTTTAAGTCATCTCTCAAATTACTTACAAGCTTATCTCTTGTGCAGAATCATATGGTGGAACTGCAGTCTCAGCCCGTTCCAGAGGGTTCTGAACAACTTACTGAGGACGAGATATGCGGGACAGTTTTGGGTAGACGACCAGGCTACTCAAAAGGTCTTGGTTGGGGCCCAAAACCCAAGTCTAGGACTGCCGCTTCATCTTCTCCTCCAGTGTGTATGACTACCAATCACACATAGCAGAGGTTAGCAAACTCAGAGCGAGCCTTGACAATGCTAACCGAATGCTCCAAGAACAACGCTTGAGGGAGGAAGAGCGAGATCATCAAATGGCAGAACGAGATCGATAAGTGGCGGACCATGAACGGCAGATCGAAGAGATGAAGAAGATGATCGAGGAGATGAGTCGGGCACAGAGAGTCCCGTGATCAAAAGGTACGCACTTTTCAATATTTAATTTGTTTCACTTTTCATATGTGATATTCTAATTAAAAATACTTTCATGTTATTTGCAGGTTTGGCGTCCATTGTACTTTAAGTTTTTTTTTTTTTTTAATTTTCATGTAATGTTTTGAAATATGTAATTAATTTTTTCTATTGAACATATTTAATGTATTATTTCATTTTATAATGAATAATATTTTCATTTTAATCAGTTTATTACAAATTTTATTACATTGAGAAATTAATGACTAAATAATGATAATAAAATTATTTTTTTAAAAAAAATATTCTGCGACGTAACTGGGCTTGAACAATGCTTCGGCGACTCTGACATCGCGGAATGCTTCGGCGACGCTGACGTCACAAAATGCTTATGCGACGTAACAGGCCGTGCACGGGGGAAACCATCCGCGACGTCGTGCTGAGAGGCGTCGCGAAAAGCATCCCCGATGCACTTTTCGTGACGTGGTTGCCAACGTTGTTCACGACGTCCCGATTGCCTTCCGCGACGCAGTTTAGGGTTTTCGGCGACGTTTCTGTGCGTTGGGGAAGACCGTTATTATTGTAGTGAAGAACAAAAAGAAAGGGAAGAGATTGGTGAACAATACTCATAAAGCCACGAAGAAATTACTTTAAAACAACATAAGACACCAGTTGTTGAAGAAAAAATAAAAAAGGCAGTGTTTCTTTCTATTCTTTATAAAATGGATGTGTGTAAAAATTAATACAATGTTCAACCTTGAAGGCAAGATCAAGGAAGACTAAACATGCTTCAGAAAAAGTTGAAGAAAGTCCTTCTATATATATTTCTTGGCTAAATAGTTATAGATTAATTATTCTTTACTGCATGTGTGTTGGTTGAATAAAAAACAGAATATGTTTTTATGTCATGACTAGCTGGATAATTATAGATTATTATTGAACTGCATATATTTTTTTGTGACTGGCTGCATAAATAGAAGAACTGCATATATTTGTGTTGTGGCTAGTTGCATACCGAATTTGTTTGCGTTGTTACTGTAGCATAATTCTAATTATTCGAAGTGCATATATTTGTGTTCTGACTGGCTACATATTCATTATGTCTTTTTATTGTCTTAGGATGGATTATACCTAATGCCAATCCCAAAACGAAATGGACCATTGAGAATAAACCTTGAAACTAAGTTAGATGTAATTGAAAAAATCAAGGAAAAACTAGGTGATAATCTCTTAGAAAAATTTAGGGAAACACCTTTTGGACACTTCCTTGACTTTGCAATTACCAATCAATCCTCACAATTATTGATGCATCTGATACAAAAACAATGCAAACCAAAGTTTTCCAAAGAATTAAACTTCTTAATAGGAGGAAGAGTCATAAGATTTGGTCTTAGAGAATTTGCTTTAATAACAAGGCTTAATTGTGAATCTTTACCAAAGATAACCAAAGATGATATCAAGGGAGGGGGTCATATAAAAGACATGTATTTTGATGGAGCAAGCAAAATAATGAGGATGTATATCAATGTAGGGTTTAAGGTTAGTAAGACTGGAGACTGATAGTGATAAGTTAAAAATGGCTCAACTATATTTCTTGGAGAGTTTCCTTTTATCTAAACAGGATAGTGTATATGTAGACATTGACCATGTGTTGATGGTTGATGATGAAGAACTTTTTAGAACATATCCTTGGGGTAGGTAAGCCTTTGACCTTTTAGTTTATACAATGCACAAAGTAGCATCTAGCAAGTGTGCTACAAGCATAACATTGGGCGGTTTTGTCTTTCCAATCCTTGCATGGGCTTATGAAATAATCCCCACTTTGACCTCACGACAAAATTGTTTTACAAAAAGAGTCAGAATGAAGATCCCAAGAATAATAAACTGGATAGCTGATAGCCAACCAAAATGGACGGACTTGCAGAAGAAAGTATTTGAATCACCTGAGGTTATATTTTTTAAGTACTACATGATAATTTTTTTTTAATAATCAACATCCTTTAAATCGTACACAATAATCTGAAATTTTTGTATGTTTGTTATCCTATAGCTTGAAATATGTCCATTTCTAGCAACAAAAGAAGAAATGACAATGCCATGGTTTGAACCATTCTTGGAAGAAGAAGAAAAATTCATCATTGAAGTTGAAGCAGAACATCAGAAAAGTAGATTAGAGTCAAATGTAGTGGACCTAACAATTAATAGAGGGGGGCACTACTCAATTGACAATGATCTTATATTGGAAAGGCTAGAACGAATAGAGAAAAATCAAGCGATAAATGAAATGTTGAATGAAAACCAACAAGTTCTGATGAGGACTCAAGCCTTACTGAAAGAGCAAATGGAACTACTGATTGAGAAAATGAATCTAATGGTGAATAAGATGGAAAAAATAGAATGGAATGTAAAGGAACAGGTTAAAGGCCAACAATTTATGGTATGTACTATTATTACATTTTAATTACATGTTCTATTACATATATTACTCAATAAAAATATTTACATACTATTGCCTTTGAAATCTAATTAGGCGGCTACTGAATTTCTAAGGAGGCTCGATAGTATAGAAGAAGAAGAGGACATGAATGAAAAAAACCTAGATGCTAATACATCTTGTGGGGTGGACAAATTTCAACCAAAAAAATATGATGAAAATGAAGGGGATGAAAATAAACAACACCAGACAACAGCTTCTAATCTAATCAACCAACAAATAGAACAACCTAATGAACACAAAGAATCAAAAAGAGAGGGAGGAAGAAACACAAGCCACAAGGTAATAAAATACAACATGATCTTGTTTAAATATCAGTCGATGATGTTTGATAATCTTATGTCATGAAATAGAATGTCGAAGATCCAAACGATATAATTGACAATGTCATAAACTCAATTAATGAGGAGGAGATATATGAAAGTTTGTCAAAATAAGCAACATCCAACACTATTGGGAATGTATGAAAATTTTCTTGATTCTAAAATATATTATTGAAGCAGTTAATGAATGTATACCTACTAAAAAATTTTAATTTATTGACTATTAGGATTCAATCGTTGGACAAGTAAATTATGAAGCCGGTGGACTTCACCAATTAAGGGGCAACGAACCGAACAAATCAAAGGAAAGGGTCAACAGAAAATTGAGTTTGGTTGACACTAGCTTGAAGTCAATGCAAATCATCTTACGACATGTAAGTCTAAATAATTTAAAGCATAATTATAAGTTTTTTTACACTTCACATAATTTAAAACTTGTACTAAGAATTTTTTTTGTTTTTTAATAGTTAGGTACAACTGCAGAAGAAATAGAGAGTATGAGAAAACAAAAGGAACAACTTGAAGCTAACAAATCAGAACAATTACGGAAAGTACCTAACACATCAATGGGAGGTATATGGATCAATGCGTTGAGGGGGAAGTTGCCCAAAGAATTGAAAGAAAATGTAGACATGAATGCACCATCGTTTGATCTTCACTTGAGTCAAGCATAAAGGGACGTGATCAGTAAATACATATTTTCTTTATGATGAAGTTGGTTTGAAATTGAAAACATTGATCTGTTTTTTTTTTCTTTTTCTAATTTTATCATTACTCCTCTAGAAACTGTATTAGTGTTTTATTTTTTCATAGTATCACATAACTTGTTTCTTTTTTATGTAGTTTTTTTTGGAAATGGATATAGTGATTTGGAAATACGTACTTTTGAAATGTTCCAGATGATTGACTGTAACGCCCAAAAAAAAAAAAAAAAAAAAAAAAAAAAAAAAAAAAAAGGTAATAATAAAAATAATAATAAATTTTTTTTATTAAATATTATTATTATTATTATTATTATTATTATTATTATTATTATAATAATATCAAAAAAAAATTCCCTCTCTCTCTCCCTCACGCACGCGCCCCCCCTTCTTCTTCTCCTTCTCCCAACCCTAACCGCTGCCGCCGCTAGTGTCTCCGTCGTTCCTCCGCTCGAGCCCGACTCCGCTCCAACCTCTAACCTCAGCCGCAGCCCTAACCTTCTTCTTCTCCTTCTCCCAACCCTAACCTCAGCCGCAGCCAAACCCAGCCGAGCCCGACTCCGCTCGCGAAGCCTTGCGCCGCTGCGTCCGACGCCGCCCGTGTCTTCGTCGCGCCAGCCGTCCGCATCGCCTAGCCGCCCAGCCGTGTCTTCCCTTCTCTATTCACCCGAAGCCGAAAACCCCACCTCTTCCTCTCCTCTCCTTCCGTCCGACCGACAAAGCCGCCGTCCGTTCCCCAGCCGCACGACGACGCCAGATCTGCACGTCCCGCCGTTCCCCAGCTGCACGCTGACGCCGAATCTGCACGTTCTGCCGCCGCCTGACTCCATACGCGAAGCCCAGCCTCCGCCGCTTGCCTCCGTCTCAGATCTGTCCGCGCGTCCTTCTCCATCCAGCCGCGCATCCGACGTCCATGTTGTAACTTCATTGTTAAGGATGAAATTGATGAAATTGGGGATCTCCATTGAAAAATTCGATTTGTGGATGTTGTTAAATTGACTGCTTGGATGTTCGATCTTAGGTTGGGGGTAACACTTGAAGTCGTTGGGTTCACAACGAACAAATTGTTAATTGGAGCTCGTTTCGTGAATTTGAGTTGTTGGCAAACGTGGGATTCAATCAAGGGGTTAGAATAACGCTAAGGTAAGGGATTTCCTACTGGACTCACCTATAGCTTTGAGATGTGTTGGGCTGCATAATTATATTGGAATTGAGTAGAAATAATGGATATGCTACATGTGTTTGACTGTGGACTGAATGTTTAGTTGAGATTTTATTTCGATGAGAATATATATATTTTTGTATGGATTTATGTGGTGACTGACTGGCTATGTAAACATGCACATGTGGTTGTTGAATGACTGAAAACAGTAAATGTATTTTTATAGGGGATGGGTTAAGACTGACGGATGGTTGTTTAGGCGGAGTGTAGGATACACTGTCGTGGTTGCGTTCTTATGACGGAGGGGACTAACTAGTCATGCCCCTTGTGTTTGAAGGAGAATATTATAAGTTTTTAGTTCGTTGACCGATAGACTGATATGTTTTGACTGGCCTTAGGTTAAAAAAATTGGAAAATGAATGGTTGTTGGAGGTTAGGTGGAAAGTACGTGATGAGGACGTTTGACTGGGTTGTAAATGACTGTTAAGATGTATAGAATGGACTGAGGGGATAAATTATTAGTTTCCTAGTGGATAGTTACCCTGCGGGTGTCCTTCGGGATCATCCCTTTATGTGCATCCTTCGGGAGCACTAGACTGATATGTGCATCCTTCGGGAGCACTAGACTGATATGTGCATCCTTCGGGAGCACTAGACTGATATGTGCATCCTTCGAGAGCACTAGACTGTGACTGTGCAGGGTACACCATAGGATGCTAATAATTTATTTTTCCCCGAACGGGACCAGTAGTGAGTCCCTTACTGAGTATATTAATACTCACCCTTTTTATGTTTAACTTTTCAGGCAAAGGTAACACAAGAGGCAGACCGACGAGGGACAAGAAGGACTCGTGAATTTGCCATAGGGGTCTGTCTTTAAACTGCTTCCGCTGACGGTTTGAAAATATTTTGATTTAACTAAGTCTAAAATAGTTAAATTTTTTTTGTAAACAGCACATTGTAAATTTTGTATTTTGGAAATAGGGCCCGATTAAATTTTCCTTCGTTTTCTTACGGTTTCAACTGAATATTCTTATGTCTTTTGTCAACAAACGGTTTTGTGTCAAATTGACGACTTAGACGGTCAGTCCGAAAAGCCCGGGTCGTCACATTGACAATGGCTAAAAGTGAAAAAAAAAAAACTTAAATAAATGTTCCAAACTAATAACAATAGCTAGAAGTGCAAAAATAATAATAACAATAATAATAATCAAACTCAACGTGGTATTGGATTTGTACACGCTCTTGAATTATGACCACTACTCCCACAACGAGAACATCGTATTTTCTTATTCTCTAAGCAAGATTTGATCCTCTTTTTTCTTGGTCTTCCAAATGAATGTTTCACTTGAGGAGGACGTATAGGGTCATCATTCGAACTATATAGATTGGAAATTTGTTGCACATTACCAATAGGTCAGGTCTCCTTGCTATATAATAAAATTGAATTGGGAACGTGATAAAAATTATGTGTGTATGATTCCAATTCAAGGCTTCGAAAAGATAAGCCACTGCAAGAATGAGAACATGGTATATCATTAAGATCCCAACGACGACAGGAACAATTTCGAGTGAGAATGTTGACCAAATATTGTTTGATACCATTATGGACTTCAAACTCATGTTGGTTAATGGGATCTTTGTAATGAAAATACCATAAATTTAAACCAGTGAGATATAAGTATGATAAATTAATTAAGTATATAAACAACTAGTAAACCACTCACATCCATTGACCTACTATCCCTTAATGCCTCTCGTATCACACCTTCTGCATAAGTGTTTAATTCTGAATGTTGAAAACTAGAATTACTACAACGTTCATAAAACCATCGTTAAATCAAACTTCGAATAAATTCAAGAAGGCCAATAATAGGTAGTTCATGCGCATCCTTAAGAACATTGTTCAAACTTTCATATATATTTGTCGTCATTAAATTGTACCTTTTTTTTTGTACAAAATGCCCTACACCACTTATGTTTGTCTAATCCTTCTAATTCAATTCTTATGAAAGGTGAAATATCATCCACCTGCCTCATGTAATATTCATACTCAATAGTTGTATAGGCCCTAGCACAACTATAGAACGGTCCTTCAATTGGAGCTGACTTGTAAGTTTTTTAAGATTCTTAAATATATGAAAACAACACAACCCATGTTCAATTGAATTGTAGTCAACACTTATAGCCTTTGGAATACTCCTATGACCATCAGACACAATTACAAGATCACTACGCTCACCAAACGCAACTTTTAAATTTTGGAAAAACCAACACCATGAATCATCATTCTCTGAATCAACTATACCAAATGCAAGGGGAACAGTTTTTGAGTTACCATCCAATGTTCATGCAACTAGTATAGTACCACAGAAATTTTTTCTTCAATGTTGCACCATCAACTGAAATGATTGGAAAACAATACTCCCATGCATGAATTGAAGCGGCAAGAGCCACAAAATAGTATTTGAATGTGCCATCGTCATTTACATCTTGTGTTGTATATGTACCTAAATAGAAAAGTAACAATATGTATATATAAATATGATTAACTGACACTGTAATAATAAAGTAAGACCTACATGTGTTAATAAAAATATGATAGACTTTTTAAATTTAATTTAATGATACTGTAATTATAAAGTAAAACATACCTGGATTATTTTCAATCAACGCATTGGAGAATGCAGGCAACAACGCATATGATGACTCTAGAGACCCACGCATTGAGTTTAATGCAAGCTCACGTGCTCTCCAAACTTTATCATAACTAACATCAACCCCATGTTTCTTTTTCATAAAGCTTATTACATCTAAGGGACGACATGAAATCGTAGAATTCATATTGACTAAAGTCTTCATACACTTAGATACTATCCACGAAGTTGCCTATCTATGAGAATTCTTTACAACGTCGATAACACATTCATGAACATTAAAAAACTTTCGAACAATCCATAAATAATTCTTCTTATAAATAGAAGATCTAAGAAACCAATGACAAGAACTGTCTTTGCAAGAAAGTTCAAGAGAAGTTTGATTGGAGCGGACAGTCCTAAACTCAAAATTATGTTGAATAGCAAACAAATAAACAGCTTTCTTCATGGCATTTTTGCTGCTAAAAATTGAACCTTCTTTTATGTCGAAGTCTACAGCACATGAATCCAAATCTACGAAATCAACGACATTAGATGTGCAATTGGAAGTTCTTGATGAGGACCCTGAAATAAGAAAATTTGATGAACAAGATGAGACATGGACAACAACAACATAAATAGGATCAGAAGAGGAATCTGAAATGATAGACAATAACCATAACACATCCTTGTCTTCAACAATAGTAATGAAATTAGGATTGCTACAACCATCACGATACAATGTAATTAGAGAAATTAAATATTCAGAAGATGGAAAAAGATTAGATTGAATTATATAAACAAGGTGGTTGAAAGACGTGTTCAATGGGACATGCACTTCACCCAAATGAAAGTTATGATAACGATTGTTTTCATCCCATCTACCATTGAACAAGACTCTTAACAGTTTAGGGTTCATGACAGGCAATTAGTTTAGTGGACAGGATGAACACATGTTGACTACTTCTTAAACTTCAAATTTCAAAATTAAAAGAAGCTCTAACATGGAAACTATTTTTAATTTGCTATTTTTAAAACGTTATTTTTTTATGTATCTTTTTTCAAGGGTTAAGATTAAATTTTAGATTCTCCCAATTTTCATTGCACGTTATTTGCTAATTATTAAAGGTTAAGATTAAAACGTTATCTTTAAAAACAAAATCAATGGTTGAGATTCTATCAATTTCAAAATAATTAATAATTAATCTTATTTTAAGATAAAATAGAAAACAAGTTAGATTCTCCAATTTTGAAAAATAATATCTTTTTGTTAATTTGAAAAAAAAATTAATAATTTTGTTATTTGAAAAGCCTTTAACGTTATTTTGAAATTTAATTAAGGGTTATTAAATGTTATGTTGAGATTCTCCCAAAGTTTTATGGCACGTTATTTGCTACTAATCAAGGGTTAATGTTATTTTAAAATAAATTCAATGGTTCACATTCTCTTATTTTCTAAATAATTAATAATTGGATTATCTCGATATTCAAACAGTTATTGTTATTTTGAGATAAAATATCAAAAAAGTTAGATTCTCCAATTTTGAAAAATAATTTTTTTTGTTAAACTAAACAAATAATTAATGATCTTTTGTTAATTTGAAAAGCTTTAACGTTATTTTGAAATTTAATTAAGGGTTATGATTAAAACTTTATGTTGAGAATCTCAACCAATTTTCATTGCACGTTATTTGCTAATTATTAAGGGTTAAGCTTATTTTAAAATAAATTCAATGGTTGAGATTCGCTTAATTTCTAAATAATTAATATTTTGGTTATCTTGATATTTAAACAATTAATCTTATTTTGAGATAAAATATCAAAGATTCTTCAATTTTAAAAAATCATAATTTTTTTGTTAATCAAGTAAAATAATTAGTAATTTTTATATAATTTGAAACGTAATTTCAAAATAATTAATAATTTTTATATAATTAGAAACGTTATTTTGAAATTCAAATTAAATTTGGTTATTTTGAAATTAATAGAATGAAATAAAGTTGTTAAAAAGTTATATGATTAGTTAAGTCTCGATATATTGGCAAGAATTTATGATATAAGTTGTTATATCTTTAGGAGGTTGAAAATAATTAAAGGCTCATGGTATTTTATAACCCAAATTAATTACCATGTAAAAACGAAATAATTACACTTGAGGAATATGGGTATTTTGGTATTTTGTAAAATACCATGCACGTACAAAAAATGCCATTTGCTGAAAATCAAAAGAAAAAATGGTTTTGCCATTTTTCAAAATGACCCCTAAAAACGTTGCTATTTAGCAATTTTGTTATGTGAGACCCTGCTCGCGATCTAACTTTACAAGATAAGACCCCATGCAGCGAAGACAGTTTATGCGATAAGAACTACTATGCGACGAGAAAAGACTACGCATGAATCCTTGTCGCGATATAAGATTGCTTCACTATGAAGTAGTTGACATCATCCAGCTTGCGTAAGAAGGTCGATGAACTAATTTGACCTTGTCGTCCAGTTAAATTCAAGATAAGGAGATGGTAGTAAAACATGACGTTCTAACATTGGCTAACTTTCTTCGCCAGAAAGAAGTTATCATTTATGCATGAAAAATGCCACCAGAAAAGCATAAATAAATAAGTAAATTTTGGCCATTTTGTGAAGTTGCTTTTATTTTATGATCATTTAAGAAAGAATTAAGAGAATTCCCACAATTTCCAAAAAAAATTAAAAGCTTGAATCTGACAAGCAGTGCAAGGAAGTGCAAGAGGGTTCAAGGCTACGAAGTAGGCAAATAAGCTAACTTATTTGTGAGTGGTTCTTCTATAAAATGTTTTAAAAAACAAAAAGTATTTACAATGTGTTTAAATCCTTCAATATGTATCCATTGAAACCTTGAAATATATTATTTCTAATATTTTTTCCAATGGCATGTGATCTATAAATATATAATATTTTATGTGAATGGAAATGACGAAATGAGATTTTGAGGCCCTGATCCAAAAGGGAGTACTATTGAAGAGGAACTCCTTGAGATAGGCTATTTAGACTAAGTATAGAAAGAGGCGTTTTGTGAAGAAGGATGCGATTGGAGAAAGGGTGATACGAAGAGAAGTATTTGAGTCTAAGAGACATCGTGTGAAGTAGGTAACCCGTTGAGGTTGCTATCGAAGAAAAAGCTTGCTTTTAACGCTAAGATCTAGACGATTGAGGTAGCAACGTGGAGAGAAGTACCTACACCTAAGAGTGTGGTGATGAGGTAGGTGTTCGATTGAAGTGACTAGACGACCCTCTGGAAAAGTAAATGTTTGTTGCTTCCTTAGAAGAGAGTCAGACGATTTAAAGACGTTTAGCTTTCCAAGGAGATAAGATTAGGGTCTCAAGGTAAATGTCTAATTTCCACTGATATTTAGCCTACGTGTCGAGTTGAAGTTGACTGCATAACACAACTGAATGATAAGATGACACATGTAAAGTACGGAAATGAACCTTAGGTGGGAAAGATCGCTATAAGTAGGACCAAAAGCTAGAAGAAAATGACCAAAAATGCTAAATGTTTTACTGAGTTATTGAGAGGAGATTTTGGAGTATTAAAAAGTCGGTTGAGGGAAATCACTGGGCAATAAGAGGAAGTTGAAAGCCAAAGAGAGAAAGAGTTGAGGCTAAGTGTTGTAGAGAGTGATCCTTATAAACGAATGTTTGTTATGAATGATTTCATGAAGGAATGAACTTTATAAATAAACGCATATTGTTAATCACAAAAACGTTGTAACTATGATCTTTACAAATGAAGAAAGTATTTTATGAATGTTTGTATGAAAAGCTTTCTTTTGTAATCCTTTCATTGATGCTTGTTGTCTGATATCGATATTATATGTTAAAAGTGAACTGTTGAGCTAATTTTTCTCATTTAATGTTGGTGTTATTTGTGTAACAAGTAATGGAGATTGATCTATCTCAAGACCCTGGTGTAAATTCTAGGTCTATCACAAGACGCACTTTGATAAATGTGAATCCCAAGTCCAGGCGATGAGAAGCTGGTGAAGTGAATCCCAAGTCTGGGCGTGAATGAGTTGTGTTCTTGATGCTTGATACTGGTGAATGTGAATCTCAGATCTAGGCGAGGAATGAAATTTGAGATGCTGGTGAAAGTGAATCTCAAGTCTATTGCGAGACACTGGTGAAGTGAATCCCAGGTCCAGACAATGAGATGCTGGTGAAAGTGAATCACAGGTCTAAAATGAGATTGAGTGTTACGAGATGCTGGTAGAAATCCCAAGTCTATAGCGAGAAGCTAGTGAAAATCCCAGGTTTAACGCGTGATGATGGTGAAGTTAATTCCAGGTCTAGGCGATTAGATGTGGATAGGGAGAAATCCAGGTCCTGACAGTGAATGGTGAATTTTTTTAACTGAAAAGCGTAGAGCTACTTAGGATTGCAGTGTTTGTAAAGTGTACTGAGAATTTGTATTGATGTGATGAAATACTTGTGTTTATGAGATTAAGATTGTTATTATTGAAACTGTTGTATTTCTTAAAAAGGTATTTCCTAAACTTATGTCTCACTAAATGCTTATGTGTTAACCAACGGTGCCAAAAACTTGCTCTTGTGACGTGTTAGCTAACTTAGGACTTAGGGGAATAAATGCAGTTTTATGTGTGCATATCTTATTCTAGCAACAAAGATTTAGAGCGGGAAATAGTAGTGTTGCCTATGTTGGTGTTTCATTCTACATGATGGGTCATTGATCAGGATCATTGCATGCAAAATGCTCAATATAAATCTCTTTATCATGTAATTGCTAAGTCTTCATTGTGTACAAATTTTCCAACTGCTTGTCCAAGTATAAGCAAAACAATTGAGTTTTGTAAGTGATCTAGGGTCGAGCTATCACATTCCACCCGACAGACCTACTTGCTTGTCTCCCGAAACGGGATTCGATTTGAGTATCCTTGACGTGGTAAAAGGCCAAAGACACACATCTTAACTTCCTTAACTTAGGTTAATCACCAAAACACTTAACTTAACAAACATACTTACGCGATAAAGAACTTAAAGCGGAACAGATGAAACAAACTTTAAACTTTTAATACCCACAAGGTGTTTAGTACTACAATATACAACAACAACTAGGGGTGTAAGAATATGGGTTGGACTCAAATAACCCAAACTACCCAACCTATATTATAAGGGTTAGGTTGGGTTAAAAAAAATAGGATTTTTTTGGGTTGGGTTGGGTCTCAAGTTGGGAGTTAAAAAACTTGGTTCAACCCAACCCAACCCAAATTAATATAATATTTATTTAATAAGAAAAGAAAATTACTAATTACGTTTTCTCAATTTTCATTTTCACTTCTCATGGCCATGTAAAATCATCTTCTCAGTTCTCACGTCGTCACTTGACACTTCACCTCCGACTCTCCCTCGCGTGCCACAACATCTTCGGCGTCTCCTCCACCTCAGCTAGGGGTGTACATAAGCCGAGTTGGGAAAAAAATATGGACCACCCAAATTGATCGAGTTGGCAAAAGTTGAACCCTATCGGTTCAATATTAAAGGGTCAACTCAATCCAACCCAACCCAAAAAATTGGTTTGAGTCGAGTTGGGTTGGGGGATTGGCTTTTTTTTAAATTTTTTTATATTGTGTTTCTCATTTTTATATTGGTTATACAAGTGTAAGAATTTAGTTTTCATCATTTTCATAGTCTTTCAACCCAAATTTTCATATTCTTTCCAAATTCTAAGTCTAATGATGTCCAATCAAAAGTTCAAAATCATTAAAAAAAAAATTAATAATCACATAAAATAGTTATGTCCATTAAAATTTAAAAATACATTGAAAAATTCAAATTCATACAAAATTTAATAATCACACAACATAGAAATGTCAATTACAATTTAAAAATACATTCAAAAGTTTAAAGTTAAATAATGTCCATTAAAATTGAAAAATAAATTCAAAAGTTCAAAGTTAAATATTGAAATACATTAAAATGTTCAAAGTTCAATAAAAATACATTCAAATTTGGCATCCACATTTTGGGTGATTGATCTTCTTGCAATCTTGATCACACTTCTTAATACCTCAAACACATTAGAATTGCATGTAATGTAAGTAATAACATATAATGCTAGAAAAACTCACACTAATATAATCAATATGCACTTTCTTCAAATTCGATACATTAGTCCAAAACAATAGAACATGATGGGTTCACTACAAAACAAATCATACAAAAGTAAATAAAAATGTATTTAATATAATAGATGTTAGATATGTACAATAAAGAAAGCAATAAATTATCTGTCTCAATATTCTTCAAGTCTCTAACTCTTCAAGTTGTAATGGAGATCTAATAACACCGAGCCGCATCGAATCCAATTTTGTGTACATATCAAGGTCTTGACTGTTCTAGGAGTCAAAGAACTACGAAAGAAATCAAGAATCCTCCTCCTATACTAAATGCAGATTCAAAAGCCACCATAGATATTGAACCGAACAATTGTTGATAGAATAGGATATTTGTACCCATTCATTATTCACCAATACAGAATATCAAATTCATCTTTATCTACTACATTCTTATCAGACAAATAAGAAGTCAAGTCATTCTCCACTTCCATTGAGCTTTCTTCTTCTCTCAAAGCACAAAATTTGATCCATGGATCAACTTCTTCATTGTTTGATTGCTTAAGATCATCAGTGCTATGACCAATTCGAGTGGAAGGGTTATGTTGTGATTTGTAAAAGTCATACAGACGATACAAATATATCTTCACGCTCTCAACTACATCCTTAACAACATCACTCTCATAAGCATTGGAAAGACAATAATTTAAGTACTTTAACTTGTACCAAGGATCAATCACCATAGCCACAAACACAGAAGAATTGTTGTTGCTCCATTTGTTCAAAACAAATTGAATCTTGTTAATCTCCTTATAACCAACATTAGAAGTCACATATGAAGATCCACTAATTTTTGTAGTGGTTTCATAAAATCCTTTCAAAAACTTTACAAACACACCTACCGTCAACCAATCAGACACACTTAGGGGTCCCAATCTCTTATTTCCACGATCATCTTCATCAAAATACTCAACAAAATCTGAGTCCTCTTTCTCTTCCTCTAAAATTTTGAAAGCTTTTTCAAATTTAATTGCATGTTCAAGCATGAAATATGTAGAATTCCATCTACTAGCTACATCTAAACAAACAAGAACCTTACACTGGATTTTTTCTTGTTTCACCCATGCTTTAAATTTTGTCATTCTCTTAGGTGATGATCATACATATCTCACAGCATTATGAACACTAGCAATAGAATCATGCATATCTTTCAATCCATCATTTAGAATAAGATTAATTATACGAGCACAACATCTCATATGTAATGGTTTTCCATCTAAAACAATGGATTTCCAACTTTTAAGTCTTTTCTTAACATATGAAATAGTCACATCGTTGGAACTTGCATTATCAACAGTGATATAAAGATTTTGTCAATCTCCTACTCCAACAAACAACTTTCAATTGCCCTCCCAATAGTCTCCCCTTTATGATTAGAAACTTGACAAAAACTCAAAATCTTTTTATGTAAAACCCACTCGGAATCAATAAAATGTGTCGTGATAACCATGTAGTTCAAATTTTGTAGTTAAGTCCAAGTGTCCATAGTAAGACAAATTCTTTGAGAACTTTTAAGTAAAAAAAGATTTCAATTTTTTCTTATCTTCAAGATATAATTGATATATATGTCTAGCAATTGTTACTCTCGATGGAACATCAAACCTAGAACACACAATACTACAAAAGTGTCTAAAACCTTCGGTCTCAACAAATCTGAATGACAACTCATTCATAATTATCATCTTAGCACATGCTAGTCTACATGCTGGTTGGCTAAACAATGTAGTCATAAAATTACTAGCATTGGCTTTCTTCCCATCATTTGTAGATATAAGAGTTAAGGTGGTTTGCCCTTTATTTTCTTCTTTATGAGTACTTTTTACATTGATTTCTTAAATGCTTCCACAAAGTGCTAGTTCCACAACTATGACTATCACATGCATAAGCCTTGACATAATAGTTACACTTACACCTTGATCCATCTTTAGCACTTGTTTCCATTTTTGTGAAATGATCCC
Organism: Cucumis hystrix; assembly: GCA_025688845.1. Classification (NCBI taxonomy): domain Eukaryota; kingdom Viridiplantae; phylum Streptophyta; class Magnoliopsida; order Cucurbitales; family Cucurbitaceae; genus Cucumis; species Cucumis hystrix. Next base: position 869,664 of record JACWES010000017.1, read on the forward strand.
ACAAGGAAGAAGTCTGTTTATCAGGTCTCTTTCGTTTGGATTTGGGAGGTAGATGTGGTACATGTTTTGTAGTTTGACTTGTATTAGGAGAAGGAAAGGGAGGAGGCGTTTCATTATTACTGGTAGCACTCGCATTCTCACTACTGCTATCCATCTATAAAATGAAGGAAACTAATATCTAATTAACATCTACATATCTAAACTTCTAACACCAACATACACCAATTAAACATGTACATATCTAAACTTTCAACACCAACATACACCAATTAAACATATATATCTAATTCCAACATCAACATAAAATTCAGTTAAACTTCACAGCAGAGCACCAACATAAAATTCAGATAAACTTCACACCACCGACATAAAATTCAGATAAACCACCAAAATAAAATTCAGATTGAACAACTAAAATTAATAATTCCAACTAAAATTTCAATTAAAACACATACATATCTAATTCAACTTCCCATCACCAACATAAAATTCAGATTTCAACAACTAAAATTGATAATCCCAACTAAAATTCTAATTAAAACATATACATATCTACTTCCAACACCAACTAGAATCCATCAAAATATTTGACTTAATCAAAATATGTTACTTACCATAAAGTTAGATGATGGTATTCCGCAGTATCGGATATCGCGTCTATGGTGACGAGTTTTAAAGAAACCCAAATATAAATATTTGAGGTAGTGTGATATTGATTGTAACGTGTTGAAACTTAGAATAAGATTTTTAATTTATGCTAAATAGTAAATACAAAAGTAAAATAACAAAATAAAGTAGGCTTACCGGAGTTGTGAAGGAAAGAGGCCTGCGAACGTGAAGAAGATGGGTACGAAGGGAATGGAATGGGAGCGGTGCGAAGGGAATGGAATGGTCGAAGTGCGAATGGAATGGAATATGTGTGGTGCGAAAGTGAACTTTTGTTGGAATGTAATGTCGAAGAGAAAAAGACTGGAAGTCTGGAAGGTCGAACGGATTGCAAGACGTGAGCTGTGGAGTCGTGGATTGAGATCTCTCGTGTCTATGTATTGGGGTGCAAAAAACGCAAATGGCAGTGAGCAAATTAAAATCACAAGACGGCAAAAATTCGGTTTTAGGGTTTTATTATTTTATATATTTTTTAAGGTTTTATTATTATTAATATTATTATTATTATATATATATACATGTATTATTATTAATTTATTATATATATATTATTATATACCAGGTCGGATTGGGTCAACCCATCCCTTAATTCCCTAACACAGTAACTCGACCCATTTTTTTTAAATCTTTAACCCAACCCAACCCAAAACATAATTTAACCAACCCAACCCTTACGGTTTGGGTTGGGTCATCTGGGTTTGTCTGGTTACTGGGTTTTTTAACACCCCTAATCTTAGCTCCGCCTCTCCTCCTTCATCTCCTCCCTCTCTCCTCTGACATTTCCTCCTTCATCTCCTCCGTCAGGCCGATCTCAGATCTCAATTCCTTTGTCTCCTTCGACATCTCCTTTGACATCTCTGATCTTCGTCAGATTTCAAATCTCTCAGAAATTAAAAATGAAAAAAAAACAATAACCCGACAACCCAATCCATATTTCATGGGTTATTGAAAACTTAATTTGAGTTATTCGGGTTGTCAACCCAAATAACTCGAAAATATGAGTTGGGTTGAGAATGTCTCTCAACCCAACCCAACCCAACCTGATTACACCCCTAGCAACAACACTTGACCAAAGAAAAAACAACAATAACAACACTTAAACTTAAAACGTCTAGCAGCTCCTTGCCTAGCAAGTCCAAACTTCCTTTCCTCTTTAGCCTGAACGCCTAAGTCCTGGAAGATAAATTTTAAAGAATAAGTATAAAAGACTTAGTGAGGTTTTATAAATCCTTTTCAGAAACATCAATTCGCATAAACACATTTTTAATGTAAACACATTTATAACATAACAATTTCACAAAAACATATCCTTTGGCGTAAATGCAACATCTTGCATAAACACACATTAGTTAACCGTCATTCCTTTCGACAAGGATCCTGAATCATCCTCCACGCTAGGTCACGTAACTTCACGTTTAAACTACTAAAATTATCAGCATCCGAGGATATACAGATTCATCCTTATTGTTCAGGCTGCTAAGCTTTATACCCTCCTTTCAACATATAAGCTAGCTTCCATCACCACGTAGTCCCGTTCACTCATGGTGGCCTTTACTCTTTATGTGCACATAAAAGTTAGCATCATCTCAAGGAAATAGCTAATGGTTTGAAAACCAATTTATAGCATTGAAATCACAGTCATCAAATCAAGCTTTAAACATCATAAAACATATAAACTTTTCATAGAAATCTCTTTTGAAATACTTCTCATTTGAAATCATTTTTCAAAATAGTAAAGCGGAATCACAAAACTTTTAAGAAGAAAACCACTCACAAACTTTACTAAAGAACTTCTCTTCTTCTTCTCGCAAACTAAACCAACAGCACTTCAACACTTTGCTTCTCTTCTTCAAAATAAATGACTGAGGTCCTCTATTTATAGAGCTCTTAAACCAGCGTAGTCATGCTTAAACTCTTCTCACTTTGCCAGCTCCTGCTTCTTAGTGGAGCACGTGTAAACTTAAGATGTGTTATTAATCATGCTTAACTTAAATTCCACACGTGGCCCATTAAACATACTTAGGAAATTCCTCATAACTTTTCTTACTTCTTCTCATCAAACCTCATTCCACAATGAACCTTAATCGTCCAACCTTTCTTGCGAACAACCTTAACGTGTGGTCACACTTGAACTCCAAGAACTCTTCCTTGCGAACTTAACCAACCTTTACTCGCATAGAACTCTTACCGCAACTTACACTTAAACTTCAAGGCTTCCCCACAGACTTCTTCTCCGCGGAACACTTGGTTCTTCTCGCGAAGACCACACCAAACGCCTAATCTAAACACTTAGTCAAAACTTTTAATTCTTAACTCTTAACTTAGGCGCGAGTTTCACACGAACACAGGGAATTGATATCAAAACTTAGTTCTAGGGGCTACTTATCAATTAGGAAATATAAAAGAATAAACTATACAGTATGAAAGAATGTAAGCTTAAAATTAGACCTACTTATGTACTCTATAAAATATGTAAAGGTGGAATAATGAAGGTGGTTGTGAGAAAGTAGTGCAAATGTGAACTAACTTGTATTAAGGAAGGGGCTGAAGGAAATCTGTGCATTACTGGGGGATTAAGCTATGAAAGCCTCAATGCGATATAACTTAGTTAACTAGCTTATGATTAGCACCTCTTTGTGTCTTTAAATACCACACTTGCTCACCTTTCATAATTCAAATGACTAAGCCTAGCTAAACAAGGTATATCTAGAATTGTTCATTTATAAGACTTATAAAGCTTTGTGTTTAAGAGTGACAACCTCTTGGCTCCTAATACCCACACTTCTTCTCTTGTCAGGACACAAATGATGGAAATTATCTCGCCAAGGTGAAGTTTGTCATACAAACTCCTCCTTGCGTGCATTAGCCATATCCTTGCTACTTAACCCTCTCCGGTAGTTGGTGATATACACTGGTCAAGTGATGAAAATAGCTCAGCTAAACTATGAATTATAAGCTAATCTTCTTATTAAGAATCTATCACAAACCTATACTATGAATAACACATTGATAGATGAAAAGTAAAGATGTGATGGATTGAAAAGGTATAAACATGTAATATATATTAAAGAATGCAGGCCTTCAGCCATTGTACAATATGAACAACATATATTGCACAGAAATACAAAAATGGAAAAAAAAAAAAAAGGGGAAGGGAAAGATTACAAGTTAGGGGGAAGTGGAACATGGCCTCCTCTCTACTTAGACTCTAAGCTCTCACTTACAGACTGACCAAAGACAGAAGAAAAACTCTTTATAGACGATGGAAAGGCTAATCCTTTCCACCTCTCTCTAGAGTTTGGCCCATTCAGACCAGCTAGTGGCTGGTCCATTCATATGTCTCGCCTCGTTCTTGGTAAAGATGAAGTTCCTTTTTATAGGCAGATTTGGACAAGAAATCTAATCTTCTAAGCATATCAATGCCAAAAGTTGCCTCTGTCATCAAGTCACATCAACTCCATCTAGCACTTTTGTCTCCTAGCGAATCTCTTCTCGCGTTATGATGTGGTCTTCTTGCTAACCTTCGCGCGAGTTTCTCTGTGATTTGCTAGCTTCTTTTTTTTTGTTTCCAATCATGCGTTTAGACACTCAAAACAGGGTGAAACATGCATGAATGCTTATGTAAGGTGTATTTCTAAATATTTATGCATTTACAACATAAGTTACATGTTTTGACACTTTTAACATGCATTTTGGTCATGATATTCTATCTAAAAGACCATAATAACTTGTATTTATGCAAATTATCACTAAGTCTTTGACTTAAATTCTAAGTTTTCACTTCCAGGTTGTTAGGCGTTGAAGCCAAGTAAAGAATAGATGTCAGGCGTAGAAGCCAAGTAAAGGAGGGAAAGGTAGGTTGTTTTGTATACTTTTGCTGCAAGAAAGCCCTATCATCCCATATTACATTTAAGGAGTCAGTGGGTAAAAACTTCGCTCCTTAATGGGGCTACAGTTTAGATCGAAGAAAGATTGTCTGACGCGTCACAGTTGGTGAGGATGAAGACGATGAGTGTGAAAGGACTAAGCTAGAAAAAGGAATCCCTAAAGGTAATCCCTGAAATGGTTGTTGGGAAACCGAGGAGAAGGATGAAAATGGAGTTCTTACACTCCTAAAGACCTAGACGCGAAGAGTAGCACCCTATGGAAGAAGGAAGGCGTATGGATTAGAACTTGGGTTTTATTTTTTTGCGTTGCGAGAAAATGAATGTAACTGTTAAATGTGAACTCTATGTAAAGTATTAAGTTGATAAAAAGGAGTTATGTTTATTTCGTTGTAATATTAATTGTGCTTACCACTTAGTAAGTGAATTTATGTTATGGCAAGAGTACCAGGCGATGGAGTAAAGTCTAAAGGTTACATATTTTTCGCTGCGGTGAGTAAGTCTTTAAGGTTCTAGGCGAAGGTTTCACAATGAGACAAGTTGAAGTAAGTTGTTTCGCTTACTAGGCATCCATCGCTTCATCTCACAATGAGTGTGATGAGTGTCTAGGCGGCACGTCCCCATCTGGTTACAAGAAGTGGCATTTGGGGCGGGACGTGACAGAGATGATCCTTGTACTCTATGCAATGAAAATGCCTCATACTTACTATGTGATCTCGTATGGGATGCCTTATCCTTGTTGTGTGATCTAGGATAAGATGCTTCATTTTTGCTATGTGATCTGGAATAGAATGTCTCATACTTGCTGTGTAATCTACTATGGGATGTCATTTGCTTACTATGGGATGCCATTTGCTTACTATGTGATCTGGCATTGGAAGACAGGTTATGTGTGATGCAATTGATAGAAACTTGTTAAATGTGTTGAGTTACAACTTGGCAAAAGAGTGTGGTAAACACCGGAGCTGAGAAAAGGGTACAAAGATATAATTAATATGTAGCATGATTCTGAGATATAATGATGAGATTATAAAAATGAATGTGTTTCCACTCGGTATGAGCCTTAAACTTGATTTAAAAAGGAAATAATCTTCCATGCAATTTTTAAATGTTAATAATGAGATTTGGATTTTGTTATTTGCCTAACGCATTGAAAGGACTTGTTTTGAACTCAATAATTAAATGCAAAATATTTATATTGCATGATTTGGCAAAATGATTGTAACTCGTCAAAGCAAAATTTGATTTATAAAAATATTAATAAAGAACCACACTTACTAGATGTTTTTCATCTAACCTTTCAAATGTTTTGCCCCCCCTCCCCAGGTAGCGAGGACATCCAGCTTTGAACTTGCAACCTTAATTGCCTATTGTGCCTTTTGCGAATGCATGACTTGATAATGGTCAATGTCAATTCGCATAGCATGTAGAGTTAGGCGAGAAGAGTCAAAATATTATCTTATGATGTTGTTCTTTTCAAGTTGAGGAGACTTGTACTAATGTTTAATGAACACTTGATCTACTATTAATGAAGTTTTTGTTATTTTTCAATGAGTTCTCATGTAGCATTAAAATTTGATGTTCATTCATTCCGCTTACTTAAGCATTCCATGTGTTATTTTATGGAGAGGTTTGCATAGAATGTCTAGCGGTCACATCTTCTCATGGTCGCATAGAGTGACTTCAAGGATTGAAGCGTAACATGTTCCATGTAATTTTGAATCAACTTGATTTGTTTCACTTTGACCTACTTGATTTCATTTATGCCTATTTATCACTATTCAATTTCTTCATTTTTTTTATAAAACCAACTTCAAACTGATTTTTCTAACGCAAATTTTATTAAAAGTTTAATAAGATGATAGGGGATAGTATGGAAGTAATGTAAAGTGGATAAGCAAAGCAAGAGGAAGACAAAATATAGAAAATGAAGTTTCAATTCAGAAAATTAAAATAAATAATAAAAAAGAGAGAAAAAAAATTAGGGTAACAAAGGGGATTGCGTGTACGCACAAAATAGAAAAAGAAAGGATAAAATGGGGTTTGGTTAGGGTGAGCGTCGTGAGGAGCTAATGAAGCATGGATTTGACGCCACATTTCCTCTTTTTTTTTTTATTTATTAAAAAAAGACTACTTTTGTATCCCATACTCAACTACTCGGCAGTGTGTAACGAGCATATTTGTTTAGGGCGATGTTTGTCCATAGTCGTATGCCCAAATACCCCGATTTATCTTATCTTTATGTCTTATGTTTAGTTTTTAGCCAGTTGCTTTCTTTTTTATGTAATAAATCTATAACTTTTTAGTTTTTTCATATGCAAATCTACCAGAGCTAAAAAAGTTCAAAATGTACTATAAGGGAGACATAGTAGTTGAATCCCCACCCAGGTATTGTCGCACTCTTTGCAAGCAAACATTTTTTTCTTTACAACTAACAGTTTTCATTGCATATTGTAACGCTGATTTCAATGAATTTCTTTATCTCTCACATTTTCTAAAACATTTTCTGAAGAACGTGTCGAGAGGTTGAAACGTACAACGAATTTGTCTGCAGTTTTCGAATTTCGATCGGCTGACTTGTTGACTTGATCGAATAAGTTCCACATAATGGCTAATCCCAAATTTAAAAAGTTGCGATTGTGACACGTTCCACCCATAGTTTAGTTTCTCTTCATTCATATTTCATTTATTGTTCCTTCTTCTTCTCATTCTCCTTGGTGTTCACATAATTCATTCTCTTTTTCATTCAATATAATTTCTCATAATAAAATTTAATATTTTCCTTCTTACATTCCTTTTTTTATTTGTATACAAATTAAATTATTTTTCTTATGCATTTTATTTTCGAGATCTTATTAAAATATATATATAATTAACTAGTAAATCTAAATTATAACTTTTAAACCCTACAAACTAAATTTCAACTTTGTACAAATCATAGCAATATCAATTTTGCAATTTAATCTAATTTATTTTAGTTTTCGAGGCTCAATTAGTTAAGAAACAATTTCCTATTTTCTTCTCTTTTCTTTTTGTATAAAAACTTTATCGAAACATTTTTAAAAATAGCAAAATGAATTAAAATATTTATAAGCTATAGCAAAATTTATATTCTATCAATGATAGAAATTGATAGACTTCTATCACTATCTATCAATGTCACTGATAGAAGCATACTAATGTCTATCAATGTCACTGATAGAAGCATATCAGTGTCTATCAATGTCACTGTTGAGCAAAAAAATTTGACCAATTAAATTATGTCACATCATCACATTAAATATGGTAATGATTATACCTTTGTTTGAGTTTGGATAATTAAGTTTACTCAACCCAACCCAATTCAGGTCCAATAAATAAATGGGCTCAATCCCATGTCCAAGAAGCAAATGGGCTCAAGTCCAAGCCCAACAAGCAAATGGACCCAAGTCCAAGCCCACCAAGCAAATGAGCCCAAGCCCACCTAAAGCCCATAAAATTTCTCTATAAATAGAGACCCTTGCCATTCATTTTTTAGGGTCTTTTGTTGAAGGAAGAATTGAAGCTCTAAAGCTCTGAAGAATTGAAGATTCAAACTTCTACAAGCTCTCAAGACGTGCAAGTTCGTATCAACCTCAAGATCAACAACTTCTGAAAGATTTAAGACTCGGAAGATTAAACTTTCCTTGGATTCCAGAAGATCGAAGTTCAAATCAACTTGCAATTACAACATCCTAAAGACCGAAGACCAAGAAGTTCTAAAGTTTTTACCTTGTATTCGAGAGAAAGCATCAAAGGAGTAAATATTAGAGATTGTATTCACAATATTCATCAATATATCAAAATTCAATTCCACGAAATACATTTCTTCGAAATCTCGTGTGAACAGTTTGGCACGCCCGGTGGGACAATCTCTACCTTTCATCTCTTTCTCTTTTGAAGAACATCTAAAGAAATCATGACATCCCAAGGCAATACTTCCAAAGCTTCAAGTGACATTGACAAGCAGCCAAATACTCGCAGCCGCTCAAGGGAGACTCAATCATCTGAGGAAATGACATCCTTTGAGGTTGCAAAGAACATTTGGGAGCAATTGTCCAAGTCACCAAAAGGTGGAATTATGATCAAAGAAAATCATGTGATCGACGAACAAATTTCTTCCTGTGAACGCTCGAATGAGAAGATGCCTCATCCAAATATCATGTCCGTTATGGTGACTGGCATGGATACAAGTGAAGACAGAATGACTGAGCTTGAAAAGAAGATCAACATGCTAATGAAGGTCGTTGAAGAAAAGGATAATGAGATTGCATCTCTTAAGAATCACATCGAACGTCGTGATGCTGCTGAATCAAGCCATACACATACTATAAAAATACTGACAAAAGGAAGGCAGTTGTGCAAGAAAGTCAACCACAAAATTTGACCTCAATTGCATCGTTGTCTGTTTAGCAGTTGCAAGAGATGATTGCAAACTCCATCAAAACTCAATATGGTGGACCTGCTCAAACTCTCTCTCTGTATTCCAAACCATATACGAAGAGGATCGACAATCTCAGAATGCCGAATGGATACCAACCACCCAAGTTCCAACAGTTTGATGGAAAGGGTAACCCAAGACAACATGTTGCTCACTTCATTGAAACATGTGAAACTGCTGGTACGAGAGGAGATTTGTTGGTAAAACAGTTCGTTCAAACTCTAAAAGGAAACGCCTTCGACTGGTACATCGACCTAGAACATGAATCCATTGACAGTTGGGAGCAGCTTGAGGGGGACTTTCTCAATCGCTTCTACAGCACATGATGCATCGTCAGCATGATGGAGTTGACAAATACCAAACAACGGAAGGGAGAGTCAGTCATCGACTACATAAACCGATGGAGAGCTATAAGCCTGGATTGCAATGACAGGCTCACAGAAATGTCTGCAATTGAGATGTGCACCCAAGGCATGCATTGGGAACTTCTCTATATTTTGCAGGGGATAAAACCACGCACGTTTGAAGAGTTGGCGACTCATGACCATGATATGGAACTAAGTATCACTCACAGAGGAGCAAAAGATTTTTTGGTTCCAAAAATGAGGAGTGACAAGAATGAAATTGATGACACTGAAATGATTGCAAATAGTGTCATAAATGAGTCTATGGTTGTTCATGCAACCCCTTTGAAATCTTTCTCTAAAAAAAAAGAAACAAAAATTGAAGGAAAGCACGATAACGAGGAAAAGTGACGCCCAACTCTTAAAGAAAGACAGGAAAAAGTTTATCCATTTCCTGACTCTGATGTTGCAGACATGTTCGAGCAGCTACTAGAGAAGCAACTTATTCAATTGCATGAATGAAAACGTCCCGAACAAACAGGAAAAGTAAATGATCCTAAATACTGTAAGTATCATCGGGTCATTAGTCACCCTGTTGGAAAGTGTTTCATGTTGAAAGAGTTGATTCTAAAGTTGGCTCGTGAAAAGAAGATTGAGCTGGATATTGATGAAGTAGCTGAGACGAATTATGTTGCAGTCCAGATGACTTCAAGTGTTCCACCATCGATGCAACTTTATGATAAAAGGAAAAACTTAATTCAGTTTGAGACTTTTGAACCTATAGTTGTTCAATTACAACAAAGGATCGTGACGACCGACTCCCAAAACAAAGAAGAGCCTGTTGGAGATGATGACAAAGGATGGATAGTTGTGACTCGTAGTAAAGGAAGACAACCAAATTTCATTCAAAAGGAGTCGTCATTCGTTCAAAAGCATGCAAAAGGAAACTTCTCCCATAAAAAGAAGGGAAAAAGAAACAAGAAGATGTGGAAGCCTAAGCCTGTCAAAGGAAAAGACGAGGAAAACTTCAGGCCTCGACGGTCGATAACTTTGAAAGAATTCCTCCCAAAAATCTTGCTTGATGTTCATCCCAAGGAAGTATTAGAAGTCACTGCATGCCATGCTGTCAGTATGACAGAAGTCGACAACAATTATGCATCTTCTGAAGAAGTCGACAATTCAAATGAAATTAAGCAAAGGACTTCTGTCTTTGATCGTATCAAGTTTTCAACTACTCGATCTTCAGTCTTTCAAACATTGAGTAGCCACGAAAGAAGAAGAAAATCAATGTCTAACATCTATTTCCACTCAAACTTCAGCTTTCAAAAGGCTAAATATCTCCACATCGAAGAGGGATCAACCTTCAACATCTGTTTTTGATCGACTAAAGATGACAAACGATCAACATGAAAAAGAGATGAAAAATTTCAAGGTAAAATCACTTCATGAAGAAAACAATGGCCAGAAGATACGCAGTCGTATCCCATCACGCATGAAGAGGAAGTTATCTGTTGACATAAATACAGAGGGCCCCTTGATCGTGAAGCCAAGACTTATTGAATTCACCAATTCTACAAATGAAAAATGTGAACAAATATTTGATGAAAATATAAGTTGTTAAATATGTAAAGCTCCTTATCGCAAGAGCTTAAACTACATGATACTCCTAGTCCACAAGAACTTAAAAGGTGTCTTACATGCATGAAGCCATTTGTTATTTACATGCAATATTCTTCCAAGGGTAAAATGGTAATTTGACATTTAAAAGTCAAAAGTCAACTTTTTGACTTTTTACCATTTTATCCGTCTTGACTAATTTCAATCTCCCGAGTATGAATCCGTCATTTTTTTTAAAATTCAAATCATATTTGAATATAAAGTCGGTCAAAATTTGATTTTTCAAAGTCAAAAGTCAACATTTTGACTTTTTACATCTTTGACATTTTTCATCAATTTCGAGCTTCCAAACATGATTCCATATTGATATTTAAATCATATTTAAACATGAAGCTCTACTTAAGTTATAACCGATGACTACATCAAATATATTTATCGGTTTCTCACTCTTTACCTATTTTGAACAATTCAAATTATTTCATCATAATGTTCTAAGTTGATTCCTTATGAGCTAGCGAGGGAACCTAATGGACCTATAGATCATGGGCTCCAACGATCTGAGATTAACTGGCTAAACTCTTTAGACTGAGTTAATCAACCTTCGTTAACTAATGGGTCATTCCACTAGAATCACGTAGTTGCACTCCCCTCACTATAGATATATTTGTGTCCATGTGATATGACCATGATAAGTAAGTTAATCCTTCACAGGTTGTTCATAATCTCGGTTGGGTCAAAGTACCGTTTTACCCCCGAGATTATATCTTTTCTTCTTAAGTCCCACTGATCCACTATTGAACAATTGGTTTAAGGTCCAACCTTTAAACCGAATCCCTCTCTGGCCAATGAGAGGGTGGGGCCCCTTGTTCAAGACATGGATTCAGTCCTTAAGGGAACAACCTATCTACTAACCCTAGAGTGGGTAGGAGTGAATTCCGTTTTGCACCCTATGTCCCTAGCTATCCACTCGATCTTACCCCTGAAATGGGAGGCTTATTAGGCCAGTGCCATTGAGCTGCCCTCACCTATGCAGATCTAAGGATAATTTCGTGTGAACAGAAGCTCATAGTTAGCTCAGAATTAAGATCAAGTTACATTGGACATCTATAAACGAAATAGTCAGTTTTACAAAATTAACGGTGTTATAACCTAAAAGCGACTATCTCATGGTTCCAGTTTTATGTAAACTCTTTACATAGGATGCCCCCACTTCCATGTCTCTACATGAACGTTTTAGGATCACATCGTTTGTACTAACTACAAAGTGGGCCGCATCAATAGTATCTCCCGAATAAGGCGCCCAACCGTATTCGTATACTATAGACTATTTAGGCTATTTACTCGAACTTGATCCACGTTTATGTCTCTACATAAAGTTCAAGTTTACATAACAATAGCCTTTGGACCTTAGTTTATTGGCTTTAAAATTATAGTATTAATAACGACTTATTGAATAGAATATGATTACAAACTACGAGTTTTAGGATATAAATTCCAACAATAACTTATAACTTTTGGTGCAAAATCAAATGCTAAATAATTTTTTAAAGCTTATTTGGTACACGATCGTTTCGATTTGGCTACCGCTTCCAAATCTAAACGACGCTTTTTTCAAGATCCTTTATATTTGGGAGATGATCTTGAACGACCAACCATTTGAAATAATATATATATATATATATATATGTATGTATAGATATAGATATTTTATATTTTGTACACGATCTTAAACCAAATTACAATTTGAAAAAACAAAAAAATGGTAGAACAAAAGAAACAAGACGAAGAAGAAAAAAAATTGCGAGAAGAAAGATGAAAAGGAAGCGCAAATCTGAAATATTTTAAAAAATGGCTAGCTTAATGGGAAGTGGCAGATCCGGAAATTTGATATAGGGGGGCACGGGGCACTATATAATAAACACACTAAAAAATATTTTAAAAATATCACGACGTTTCACTGATGCTCTGATAACATTCATTACATTTGTAGAAATAAAGACATACTGACAATTTCCACATGATTTTTTGATGTGAATTTAAAATTATCATCAAAAAAAGAAAAGAGAAAAGAAAGATTAATACATTTTGCCTCAAATGTTGTTGAGAGAGTAGAAGTTTGGATCACCGACTTTGTTCATTTTTTTAAAAAAAAATTGTTAGATAACAAATGAGAGCTAGGAAATAAGTTAGGGTTTTATCTTAGATGAATTTTTTTCCTCTTTTTAAAAAATATATCTTCCTTTTAGGAAATCAAATTATCTTCCTTTTAGGAAATCATTGAAATTTAGGAAGGAATTTGATATTTGAAAAAAGAAAATTATTGATATTTGAGAAATTTGAGGAAAGAAAATTATTGATGTTTGGAATAAAAACTATTTCGTAAAAATAATTGTAGCTAGCGAGATTTGAACTCACAACCAAAGGGTTGTGCAGGAGTGGCACAACCACTACAGCAAAAGTAGAAATGAGGCAAAATGAAGCTAAATTTAATATATATTGCAATTTAACACTTCAAAATTAATATTAAAAAACAAAAAATCGATAATGTAAGGGGGCACGTTTCCCCGTGGTCCCTTAGTGGATCCGCCCTTCTTAATGAGCTTCTTCATTTTGTTACACGGACTATAAATATTTTAGCTATTTGTCATATTTATGAAAATTAATCAATATTTATAGTCTATTAACTATTAATTAATTAAATTAAAAATCGATTTGCAATTTTTCCTACCCTAAAACGGTTTAGCTACTTTTCAAAATGAAATTAAAAAATATGTTACGACAAGAGTAATAATATTTTTTCAAGTTTCATTTTGGTAAATAACGAGTTGTTTTCAAAATAATTTTGATTTAATTAATTACTAATTATTAGATTATAAAATAAAAATCCAAATAGTTTATACAATTAATTTATTCCAAAATACATAACTTTTTCAAAATCATAAAAAACTGAATTTTATTGGCTTCCAAACTAGATTTTATCATGGTTAATTTTTATAAATGTAACAAAACAATAAAATATTTACAATTCGTATAACAAAAAGCAAAAACCTATAGAGTTGGTACAATATTTTCATAATTTTCATATTTGTTCTTGAATATTGCAGACAATTCGTCACTTTGTCTTCTTTTTTGTTTGTGATGTATTCATTTTCTCTTCTCAAATCTCTCATCTCCTTTTCCATATTTTCTTTCTATTTTCAAAACGATTTATTCTTTTGTTTAAATCTCTGATTTCATGTTCACAGTTTTTGGCAAGATTCTTTGAAGCTACTTCATCTTCTTCATATTCGAGAATATCAAAATCGTTTAAATATCATTTTGACATGATTTAAAACGGTCGTTTACCATTATCAACAAGATCGTTTACCATGGTTAACACTATCGTTTAAATTGGAAGCCCCTTTTCCATTTTTTTAAAAAAATTACATTATCGTGTTGATATGATTTAAACGATCACTTACCATAGTCAACACGATCGTTTAGCATGTACAACATGATCGTTTAGATGTGAAGCCCTTTTCTCATCGTTTAAAAAGAACTACACGATTATGTAGATATGATTCAAACGATCGTTTACCATAGTCAATACCATCTTTTAGCATGGTCAACACGATATTTAGATTTGAAGCCATTTTTCCATCGTTTAAAAAGAACTACATGATTGTGTGGATATGATCTAAACGATCGTTTTCTATAGTCAACACGATCGTTTAGAATAGTCAACACAATCGTTTAAATATGAAGTCATTTTTCCATAGTTTAAAAAGAAACGTGTGGATATGATTTAAACGATCACTTGCTAGTCAACATGATCGTTTAGCATGGTCAACACGATCATTTAGATTTGAAGCCATTTTCTCATCGTTTAAAAAGAACTACATGATCATTTATTATAATCTAAATGATCATAGATAATTTGTTTAGACTATCGTACACGTTCATTTAGAAGAAGGTTACTCACACGCAAGTGTAGTTGATTAATCACATATTGACTGAAGTATTTTTCATATTTTCTATCGTGGACATGTGGTCTTACTTCGTTATTAAAAAAAATGAAGATATCTAACCTTATAAGAAACTAAAATTCGATTTAAACATTTTAATATAAAAAACTGACCTAACAACATTAAAAACATCAAACGATTGAGATCATAAAAGAATGAATTACAGTGAAGTTCTTCAAGAAACCTTTCCATTATAAAGTAAGATTTGTTGGTAAAAAAAATGAACTATAGTGTAATCCTTCGGTATAGGTTTTTTTGTTATTCTTATTTTTTCACAAATCCAAAAACATTGAGATCATAAATAACTTATAATGATGGTACAACTGTACAGCATGTGTGTGCATCATTGCACAATTTAAACAAAATTATGGGTGTGGAAATTTAGAACCAAATTTGGGTGGCTCATGACGGTCTAGTACTGACAATGACGTTCGTAAAGTTGGAATGAAGGAAATCACATCTAACGTAAAGGTCTTCCGTTAACTCTACACCTCTATTCTCAAATAATAATTCTTCAGTCCAGTTTCATTGTTGTTAAAGAGGAAATAAGTGGTGCTCTCTACCTCTACTTGGTATCATCCCACTTTCAATAAAGGAAAAAAAGAACATGATTGAAAACTTGAAAAACCATAACAAGGTGAAACTTAAGTTCAAACGAAAAAACAAAGAGGTCATAGATGCTTATCGAAAATTGATTGGAAAAAATTAACAAAATATGTAAATTCATTTAAATAAGTATATTTTTAAATATAACAAAAAGAACCATTTCTCAATTTCCATCCTTAGCACTTTTGTTACTTTGAAAATGTTGATATATCAATTAAAGAGTGTTTAAGGAGTGAGATGAAATATTAGAATAAGAAAAAGCAAAAATACATTAAAAATGAAAAAACAAAAAAAAATTAGATAAATTAATTGGTATTTGTGAATAGAAATCTAAAATACAGAAAAATGTGAATAAAATGAAAGTATTAGATAAATTCATAACTGAAAATAAAGATATGATTAAAATTCAAATTTCAAACCAAGTCTTATTTATTATTATTATTTATTTATTTTATTATTATTATTATTTTGGTAAAGTTAAGACTATTCATTATCATCTGAGTAATCAGAAATATACCAAATTTGCCCTTTTCCACGAATAAAACTATAAAAGCACAAATGAAAAAGGAAAGGGGAAGATGCAGAAGATATAAGGACATATACAAAAGTAGGAAAGATCTCAATGATGAACCACTTTCAAAAAGAAAAAGACCGATGTTGAGTCTTGTGTAAAATCATGTCGATAAAGACCCTTCTCTAAGCCACACAATTTCAAGGTTGAGATATTTGCTGGTTGGGATCACATCTATGCAAAGACCAAGTTAAACTATGATGGCGGCGGAATGCTAAAAAAATAGTGAACTTGGTAGCAGGGAGTGGGTAGAACATTGTTGTTGTTGCTGCTTGTGGAAGATCATGCAAAAGAGATAAGTTGTGTGAGTGAAATGAGAAAGGAGAGGGTTTCTTTTCTTTTCCATTATCTTTCAGCAGAAAAACAAAACAAGTTTAAGTAACCTAAACTATGGTACAAAATTATTAAATAGCCTCAATCGAACACATCAATGATAACGACAACTTAAGAAACTAGTGTCCTTTTCGCCACCAAATAGAAACTAAATCCAAATCTACTCACAAAACTAGCAAAGAAACAAACCAATCACCAACCCTGAAACAAGCTTTTCATCACAATCTTGAGCCAAGCCACCCTTTCTCTAATTATTTTTAAGATGTGCTATACGGAGAAAAAAAAGCACAAAGTATATTCTCAAGTACATTATCATTTAATACCTTTTCACCTTAAACTTTGATATAGAATTTCATTTACACTGAGAATATCCATCAACTTCAGAATTTATCCATACATAAGACACGTCATTTACTTTAGACAACCAAGCTCGCTTTTGAGAGCTTGCCAAATTCAAATTGCTATGTTAAGAACTATAAACGGAGGTAATTGATGTAAAAGGCTTCGGCATACTGCAATCCGACGAGCACCGTGTATGCCTCAGTCATTGCCAAAATCTGCAGATATGGTGATCAAGAAAAAAATTATTCACATGGAGGCTTGCTGCCTGATTGAAATATCAAACTCATAAATCAAAGATCGCATGGGCCTACTTAAAGAGAAATGAATGGTAGGGACTTGTTAAACACAATTGGAAATTCGAACACCAATTGAAATCTAACCAGAAACAGACTAGAGAATACAAAGATCCGTAGAAACAAGTACAAGGGCTAAATAGACATAGAGATGGTGCCTATTGTTTGATGAAATAATTAATAAACAAAGCATACATAAGTAAAGAAGAAAGGAGGTTAGTTCCTTGTGTCAGATTCAAGAACTTGTCCTTGTAGAATATATGATGATGCTATGCAACGTACAATGAAAATTCAAATTTGAAAATAGATTAGTTCTAATGAGTCAACACGTAAACACAGTCCTATCACAATAACGAGGTCAAGTTTCTCTTGAAAACAATATTATATGCGCTAGTTTCCTGGGTTTATCCAAGGATTTTCATGACGAACATTGACTATCCTAGTTTTCTTAGAGTATGACAGGGTAAATCCGTATGTAGGAAATTGATTGTTACTAAATATGGATCCCACATCCACCTGTTATGGTATGAAACCGAGTACTCCTCCACTCATCCAAAGAGCCTTGGAAATCTACAGACAAACAAAACAGGACATCTTTCATAAACACTGTACTCATCAAGTTGGGAAGGTGATAAAACATCATTCCAGAAAGAGGATTGGTATTTTTTTTAATAAAACAGAGATAGATAGATATATGAAAAACAAAAGAAAGATGGGTTGAGGGACAAGAAAAAAAACTAAACAAAAAGACCCCTTCAATTGTTAATAATCATGAAAAGGCTATAATTACAAAATAACTGTAATTTGTACACCATCAAGACACAAGAGCCTAAAAAGAATCGAAAGGACTAAACTTATCCTCAAACACCCTACTATTCCTTTCATTCCAAAGATGCCACAAAAGAGTGCAGGTAGCACAACTCCACAAGATTGTTCCTTTCCCACGAAAGTTGCCACCATCCAAGCCATCCATCATCCAATCGTCAATCCTCAGGGGGAGACCAACAATCCAACCCTAAAGTATAAAAAATCCTACTTCACCCTTTGAAGTGAACTCGCAGTGTAAGAATAAATGGTCTAAGGTATCGACCTCCTTCTGGCAAAGAAGAAACATGGAAAGGGAAAGAAACCAACTTACGAAACCTCCTTTGGAGGCTGTCATGAGTGTTGAGGCTTCGGTCAGCAAGGGACCAAAGGAAAAACTTCGTGTTTTTAGGAATTTTTGGTTTGCAAATAAGATTGAACATAGGGAGATTAAATTTTGGGGACCCTGTAGTCAACTTAGGGAACACTTGGTTGAAAACTGCCAGAAAGCCTCCAACCTCCATTGTAAGCTATCCTTGGTTCTATTCACCACCCAATCGATCAGCAATTGAGCAAGGGCAATAATATAGCTGCCTTCTCGATCAAACAATCTTCTCCTCAGCCCTAAATCCCAAGCTTGACTTGAATCAACCCAACAATCCGCCACCAAAACATCCTTTTTAGAGGAAATAATATATAGATATCACGGTAGAGAGTTGAAAGAGGTTGGGTAGCACACCAACAATCATCCAAAACCTTATGCCTTTCCCATCAGCCACCACAAAGTAGGTAAAGGCAGAACGTTGATATTTTGTTTTAAAATACCATTCCATAATCTAAAGCTTCTTATCTCTTGGCTCAATGCAATCTAAAGCTTCTTCTGTCTCTTGGCCCAATGGAGACCCATGCTCATCCACAACCATAAATAGCACTAATCACCTTCCTCCAAAGGGCATTTTCGTTGTGGCAAACCCTCCAAAGCCACTTCATCAAGAGAGCACTATTTTTCTGACTATGGGAGCCAATTACCAACCCTCCATAAATCTAGAGAGAGAGGTCCACGTCGAATTATCTGCTCCAAAGTCACGAACAAGCTTCCCCAAGTGAGAAATATAACACTTCGAAGCCTTCAATAAGGAGAAGTAGCACGGTAAGCTTTGAAGAACCGACCGAGCAAGAGTAAGCCTACCCCCTTTAGAAAAGACCAAGCCTCACCATTTGTCAATGTTTGTTTTAAATTTCTCCTCAAGAGCAGTCCACACCTCCTTAGCCGCAAGCTTTCCACCCAAGGGGAATCCTAAATAGATGAAAGGTAATTTATCAGCTTTGCAACCCAACAAAAAGCACTAGAAACAACCACATCATCACTAAGATTGATCCCAATAAGAGAAGTTCTGTAGGCGTTGAGGGAGAGGCCCAATCTGAGTAAGAAAAGATTGACAATAGACCACCAAGCCCTCAGATTCCCATCACACCAAGAGCAATAGATCAAAGTGTCATCTGATATTGAAGGTGGTATGAATCCTCTTCAAGGAACATAGCCGCCCCTATATGCTTTACCTCTAGAAAAGAAGCAACTATAGGTGACTTTTGGAAGTCTAGTGAGAATTCTAGGAACCTCTTCTTCAGATACCATCTTAAAAAAGACGAGCTTGTGGTTTGGACCTCATTGTCTTTGCTATTACTATAACTTTGCTCTCCCCAGAAACCAGTGGTAATTAGTGCTGATTGATAGGTCTATAAACACATATGGAAAGGAATGCATCCAAAGAAGATTAAATTCTTCACATGGGGGCTTAATACAAGTGACATTATTTAGAAGAAATCTCCCTTTGTTATTTCTCCATCTTGCTGTCCTCTATGCATACAGAATATGGAAACAGAAATCCATATCTTCAGCGGTTGTACCTTTGCATATGTGATATGACTTTAAGAGCAATTATATCTTGAATACTTTTGGGCAGAATTTGACTTGCCCTGGTGACATCATCTCCCTTTCAAGGGTGAGAAAACTGCCTGAATTTCATTCAAGCCTTCTTTGGAGTCTATTTTTCTCTTAGCTTTATCTTGGAGTAAGCTAAAGCCTCTTCTTTCCAATTGCAGTTTATCTGCTGTTATTACACACTGGACTAGATTCCTCAAATTATTCATTATAGGATCTTTGGTACATTTCACCATATCAATAAGATGGTTTTTGTTTCCTATGGATTAAATCCTGCGGACTACGGACTACTCCTAATGGAATTACAAGTTTACTCCTTTGAACTTTCGGTTTCTATATATTTGGTCTTTGCACTTCCAAAAGTGTGTAATAAATCTTTACACTTTCAATTTTGTTTCTAACAAATCCCTAAACTATAATTTTGTGCCTGATAGATCCTTTAACTATCCATATTTTATCTCATAGGTCCCTAATACATTTAATTTTTAACAAAGATTCATTGGTAATTGATCTACGGGATATAAAATTGAATTTTATATTTTATAGAATCAATAGATACATGAATTTTACAAAAATATGTCGACTTGGTCCAAGACCTATTAGATACAAAATTGGAAATTTTAGGAACCTATTTGGACATGAATTGAAAGTTAAAGAATCTACTAGGGACATTTTTTAATATATTTAAAATTAATTAAGAGTATTAACAATTACTAGTACTGTTTTGATATTTATATTTAATTATTTAATTATTTAATAATTCAAAATTCATCATGTCATGCAATTACCTGAATCAAAGAATACAACACTTCAAGACTAGCCCCTTTTGTTCCGTCCTTCCCTCTTCATTTCCTGAAAATGACATTACACAGTCATCTCAAACCCAAATCAAACACTAATGATGATTAAGGCCCCATTCTAAGGTAACCATTTCATTTTTAGTGTATCCAATTTTCCAATTATGGGTTTCACCTTTCTAGAGAAATACTTGAAATCCTAGTCAATTTCTAAAAACAATAACAAGTTTTTGAAAACTACTTTTTTCTACCTTTCAAAATTTGGCTTCATTTTTTAAAATAGTAACAGTCCTTAACATGTATTTTTAGATTTTGAGAATTTTTTCTTTTTAAGAAACCACGTTTTCATTAGGAGAAATGAAAGAATATACCAGAGCATATATAATAAACAAGCCAACCAAGAACTTACAACAGAAGGAAAATTTTAGCAGCTAGCAAATATAGGACCACATCAATTTAACCGGAAAAGATAGTCCCAATAAGTCCTAATTCAAGCACCAAATAGTTTTAAATGGATGATATATCCTTTGAAAAAATGACTAAATTCATCATTGTAATCTTGTTACTGATACTTTTCTCTTAAGAACAATGAACAATTTCGATTGGAGATCTAAATAAGCACCTTCAGGAGGCTGAGCGAGCTTCCTATTATGTGATGACATCATTTCTTTCTTCAGTTGTGTCAATATGTTCTCCATTGTATATTCCCTTTGCCATTTGGCAAGCATGGGAAGAATGTTCTTTTCAACCTGGTAATATTACCAAGCATACATTATTTCCATTTACGAAATGACTATAAATACCTAGAGAAATAGTTCATACCACTCCAGTTTCAGGATTGACACAGGTCATGTTTATCCTACTTTGGAATCTAACAGCTGGAGGATTATCCGGGTAATCCTTTCCACAAAATAGCTTCAATTGGTAGATTCTCCCTTCATGAACAGTCTAAATAGACACAACGTCAAACCATCAGCTTTCTTAAGAAACAATTAGCTAGAAGAAAACTGAAAGGCAGTAAAGGGTATAAAATTAGAAGGAAAAACAATAAAAAGAATCATGCTATATTGCCAAGAACAGTTGCTTTGCAACAAGAAAGTTGAAGTTGAGAGAGAGAAAGAATCCTTGTAATTTATGGGTGATTGATAAGTTCGACATCCAAAGGCATTTATCGTTATTAAGTGTCACAAACAAGATCAATTACCAATTATGATGATTCAAAAACTCTGATAACTCATACTCATCCGATAAGCTCATTAGATCAATACCATTCTAAACAAATCAGTAGCACAACTAAAACCTTCATATTTTTTTGCTTATGTTTTTTCAAAAGTATGACAACCTTCATAACAAATAACAAATGCAATTTAGGGGTCAATAAAATCCACTTTCACAGAGAACTCAATGACATCAACTTCAACCTTGAATTGAATACCCCCAAACTCATTCAAATAAGAAAAAGGTCCCAACACATAAGCTGAAAATTTGGAACTCACATTAGGTGGACCTATAATGGTCCCAGTCCAAGATTGCATTAATAAATCATCTGGATCGTCCATGCCATAGCTGACAGTTCCATCCCCAATCCCTTTTTCACCTCTCTCAAGCTCTTCCAATAATCTAAAATTCCGAGGAACTGCAAACAAGCAGATGTGCATAGGTCAAGCAAAGGGATATGATTAGCAAGTTAAAACTATCATGCTTCAAAGATGCAACATAACTGGCTCTATGGGTTTCAAGATTGAACACACATAATCAGATTAGGAGTGAGAGATAAAGTATATATATATATATTTTGAAAAGCAGTAAAAAGTATTTGAGAGAACAGTAGATAGATTTTACACGCACATGCACACAAAAAGTACAACTGTATCATAAAACTGGTCAAGGAATCACGTTTAAGTCTATTAAAAAAACACAACATAAATATAGTCTCATTCCTTTCTAAAAAATTAGAACCAAGATATAATAAGGGCATGTTAATTAAATTAATCAAGATCTCAAGAGAAGCAAGTTGGCTGTCATGGAGGGCTGTGCTAAGAAGCAGGAAGACTTCAGTTTGGCTAACATGTCCATGTCAGACACAGGTCAGACACTTGAATACTCCAAAACATGTTGGACTTGTATCAGAAACTTAGTATCACAATAGTTGTGTTACACAATAGTAATACAAAGTCAATATTAATTCATCATTTGTTAGATAAACATTGAACACTTGTTAAGCATACTAAACAGACACATAATAATATAGGACAAGAATTATTAAATTTTCAGTGAAAATACAGCAATCTATTTTTAAGCATACTATAAAAAGGTTAACTTTGAATATCAATATCATATAGAATGATGAATATTTTTTAAACGTATATTTAAATAAATGGAAGTGTATGTGTTAAGACTCGAAGAAAATGAGTCTCACCACATCTATGTTATTTGTATCCATACTTCTTAGATTGTGCTTGGCCACTAGCTTCTCTATTACTTGGGTACGTCTTAGGGACAGTTGGACAGATTGATTCTTTTACTGAGTTTCAAGGAATTTTAAAGAAACAAGCTAAACGTTAAAGGTAGGAATCCTTGCATTTCTGAAGTGTCTAGATTACCTTCCACAATGGGGATACTTTCAAGAGTTCCTCTTAATTCTCTCCCTCTTTTTCTCTCATTCCAGCTAAGGTTGCTAAGAGATTGAGAACAATAATGAGACTGAACAGGAGCGAGCTTGCTCGTTGGAGATGAAGATTGCATCACAACTAACAAACTAAGAAGTGAGCACTAAAACTTAAACCTCTCTCAAATTTCTCTCAAAATGTGAGAAAATTTAAAAATGGGGGAGGTTATAGTAGACAGATAATTGTTTGTAATCAGTGATTTTCCAAATAAAAGGAAAATAATCATCCATGAAAAGTATGGAAAAAGATCTATCAAGCTGGAATTGTATTGGGGTATTGTGGGGTTAGAGACTGCTTAGCCTCAGCTGTGAAGATCATTAATCCGAAAGGTTTTGGGCAGAGCAGAAGATTAAGTTCAGCAATTATCTTCTTCCAGGCTTTAGAAGACAATAAAGGAAGTTTTGCTTGGAGTACTTCAAGGGACGCCATACGAGGATATTCATTCCCAAAGGAAAGTAAGGTAGGGGATGGCGGTCGATAGCAGGCAAATCAACTGGGTTTCCAAAAGCAACTAAGCCTCTTTGTTTCTTTTTTTTTTTTTTTTTTTTTTTTGATAAGAAACATGTATATTCATATAACAAAAGAGAACAACCTATGGGCAAGGGATAAGAGGGCCCTCCCCACAAGAAACTAAAAAATGATGGCCTCCCAATTGTTGAAAATCATAAAAAGGCTATAATTACAAAAGTGGTGTAATTCGTACTCCACCAAGAAGCTGTTTGTTGCAACACAGTCCAAAAAGCAGCTAAGCCTCTTCAAAACTCAAAAAAGTTGACTTAAACCAAGAAGTTAAAACAAAGGAGAAGATGAAGAAGGTAGACTCTGACTCGGAAAAGAAGATTTTGCAAAATAAAGATCAATGGGAGAAAGAGGAAGAGTTGTGTGAGTTTGCTTTTGAATGTGAAGTGGCTGTAATTATAAAGAAAGCAAATGTGGATGCAAATTGGGAATCTCTGAAGGAGATTTTCGAGAAAACTGAAGTTGCGACATTAAATATTTTGTGCAAATATGGCAGTGGGCTTATTAAGTCAGAAGGGGAACCAGAGAATTTGTTAAGATGGGGTTTATCTCTCAATATTCAGAATTTCACTTTCATTCTTGGGATTTTAGAATCATTGAAGAAGAGAAAAAAACAATTCTTTCAACGGGAGATAGGTGTACAAATTACACAGTTATCTTGTAATTATAGCAACAAAAAAAAACGTGAAGGTCGTCATATTTTTGAAAAAAAAAAGTAAGCAAAAAAATGTGAAGGTTTTAGTTGTCCAATCCTAAAGGTCTTCAAACTCCTCCATGGCTCCATCAAACATTGGTTTAAAGAATCCAGGATGAGCAGCTTCAGCCTCGATGGTAATTAAAAAATTGGAGGCCAAGGGAGGCCAAGAGAGGCAAAGATGGGAAAGGGGAGTTAGGTATCTTACAAAAGTAGGGTGTTGAAAAGAGGAAGAGGAAAAAGAGGGGTTGATAAACTAGCAAGGGAGTAAAAGAAACTGGATCGCTATGTAAGTTACAGAAGAAAGAAAGACTGAAAAGGGGAGGGGCTATTGACATCTAAATATTAAAAATCGCCTCTTGGGTTGAAAGGGCAAGTTAAACAGAGACTTGTTAAGGAGATCCTTAGAAAAGAGGGCCTGGATATTGTTATTCTTATGAAACTACAAGGAGATCTTTCTGTAGGAGTATTGGAAGCATGTGGAGGAATAGAAGGGTGGAGTGGGAGATCCTGGAATTGATTGGGACTCAAGGTGGAATTCTTATTCTATGAAATACTAGGACATGTTTAGCAAATGAAGTGGTTTGGGGAAATTTTTCTATCACTATCTCTTTTTTGGATAGTGAAGGTGAAGAACTTTAGGTTAATGAGGTTTATGGTCCTCTGAAGCCTCGGGAAGGGAGGCTTTCTGGGAGGAGTTGGGAGACCTTTATGCTTATTGCGGTTCACATTGGTGTGTGGCTGGAGATTTCAATGTGGTTCCATCTCCAAAGGAGAAGAAATCTGGGGAAGAATAACTAGCTCAATGAGGGGGTTCAACAAGTTTATCGAAGAAAGTGGGTTATTTGATCCTCCTCTGGTCGAGAGTAATTTCAACTGGACAAATAGCAAAAGAGCTACTAAGATTGATAGATTTCTTTTGTCAAAGTCTTGAATTGAAAGGTTTGGTTATCCCAGACAAACTAGAGGGCCTAGAATTATATCGGATCATTGGCCTAATATCCTGAACTCAAGACCAATTAGATGGGGCCCGCCCCTTTCATTTTGAAAATATGTGGCTGGACCATCCTAATTCTAAGGCTAATATTTCAAATCAGTGGAGCATGATGGTCCGAGGGAAATGGGAAGGTTATCGTCTGATGGGAAAGCTGAGGAAACCTTAAAGTCTGGAATAGAGAAGCTTTTAGATACATTCGCATGAGAAAGAAGGCAATTTAAGACAGAATTGAAGAAATTGACAGTCTCGAGTTGGATGGTCCTTTAGACAAAAGTCTAAGAATGGAGAGGGATGACTTGAAAAGGGATTTTGAAGAGTTGATCATAAAGGAAATTGTCAATTAGAGCCAAAAGACTAAAGTTAAATGGGCCAAGGAAGGGGACTGCAATACTAGCTTCTTCCATAGAGTGGCTAGTTGTAAAAAGAATAAGAATTATATCGGATCTCTGTAACTTGAGAGCAGGGTGAGAACCAGCAATGATAGAGAGATTGATGAGGAGGAAATGCTTACAGTTTTCTCAAAGCTTTATAGTCCACTAGCTCAAGAGAAACCTTTCGTTGAAGGTACTGATGGGAACCCCATTTCTCTTAGGGAGGACGAGGAGCTTGTGGCTCCGTTCACACTGGAGGAAATTAGAAAGACCATGTTTAGCAGTGATAGTAACAAATCCCCAGATTTGGATGGTTTTACTATGGCTTTCTTTAAGGACAATTGGAACATTGTTAAGGGAGATTTGGAGGGGGGTCTAAAGTGTTTTTTTAAAGAGGTATTCTTAATCAGTCCATGGGGGAGACTAATGTGTGTCTAAGAGGTGATGATGAAGAAAGGCTTTGGCTGGCAATGGAGGATGTGGATGTGGGGTTGTGTTCGGAATGTTCAGTATTGCATCATGGTCAATGGAAGTTTTATCCTAGCAACTAGAGGTCTAAGGCAAGGAGATCCTCCATCCCCCTTCTTGTTCTTACTCGTTGACGTTCTAGGTAGGCTCATTAATAACTAATAAGGGTGTGGAAGGAAATATCATTGAGCCTCTCAGGATTGGTTCAAATGAAGTGGCTTTACTGCACCTTCAGTTTGCTGATGACAATTTTGTTTTGCTTGGGTAAAGAGGAGTCCTTTATGATCATTAATCATATGGTGGAGTCCTTGGAAGCCATGTCTGGTCTTAAAATTAATAGGATCAAGTGTTAAATTCCGGGGATAAATAGTGATCAAAGGAAGATTGATAGATGGGCGGAGATGTTTGGCTGTAAAGTTGGATTTTTTCCTTCTACCTACCTTGGGCTTCCTTTGGGAGGTAACCCAAGAGCTAAGTCGTTTTGGGATCCCATATCCAAGAAGATTAAAGAGGCTTGCTAATTGGAAGAAAAGTTTCTTTACCAAAGCGGGCAAGTTAACTTTGATCATATCAGTTCTTAGTGGTATCCCCGTTTATTATTTTTCTTTCTATCAAGCTCCTAATGCAGATTGTAAATGTTTAGAAAAATATATGAGGGACTTTCTTTGAGAAGGTGTGGATAAAAGGGCAGTGAGGAAACCTGTCAGTAAGGGGGTCTCGAGATTGGCAATCTACGGACTTGGAAGAGTTTTAATGGCTAAGTGGCTTTGGCGCTTTACCCTTGAGCCTGAAGCTTGGTGGCACAACATTGTGGCAAGTAAGCATGGTAACCACCCTTTTGATTGGGTGGAGAAAGGAGTTAAAGGCATACCCCGAAATCCTCGAAAAGATATATCGTTCGAGCTTCCTACCTTTTCTCATTTTGTGAGGAGTTTACTGGGAAACGGTAGGGTACACACTTTTAGGGAGGATCAACTAGTGGGGGATGGAGCTCTTTCTACAGTTTTTCCTCATTTGTATCACCTTTCTTCCTTAAAACTATCCAATCTTTGATTTTTTGGTTTGGTTGAAGAAGTCAATTTCTTTCTCCTTTGGCTTCTATCGTAATTTGTCCAATAGGGAAATGATGGAGGTTTCCTCTTTGCTCTCTTTATTGGAGGGGTACCCTTTTGGGGGAGAGAGAGGATGTTCAAATTTGGAGTCCAAACCCTATGGAGGGGTTTGCTTGTAAATCCTTCTACAGACTGTTATTAGATCCTTCCCCTTTTGGATTGTCTGTGTTTGATACTATTTGGAGGATTAAATACCTAAGAAAGTTAGGTTCTTTATTTGGCAAATGTTGCTCGGTCGTGTGAACACTTTTGATAGGCTGAATCGGGGAAAAACTACACTTGTGTTTGATACACCTGAGTCCTTTTTGTTGCATTTGCATCGAAAGACAGAAGAAGACATGTATCATTTTTTTTGGGACTGTCAGTGTACGAGGACGATGTGGAGTTCTTTCTTGCAGGAGTTTGGTATTAGTATTACTGGTCAAAGAGATATCCGAGCCATGGTCAACGAGTTTCTTTTCCATCCACCTTTTAGAGAGAAAGGTTGTTTTATGTAGCTTGCCGGGGTGTGATATTTGGGGGGAGAGAAATGATAGAGTTTTTAGATGAAAGGAATAGGACCCTTGGGAGGTGTGGTCTTTGATAAGACTTCATGTCTCTCTTTGAGCTTCTATTTCGAAGCTTTTCTCTAATTATTTGCCATCTCTTTTAGTTGGAATTCCTTCCTTAAGTGGGACGTCTTTAGAGGATGTTTTGTTAGCCCTTGTAATATTTCTTCTTTAATCAATGAAAGTTGTTTTCATCAAAAAAAAAAAATTCGCCAAAGCAACCTTGACAGCCATGGGTTACCCATGAGAGAGGACTTTCCGTCAGAAAAAAAAAACGAAAATATGTGAGTTGAGGGAATGGCAACAAAGGAGAAAAAGAGAGGGAGGAGAGGAGAGACAATGGGAAGAGGGGAAAATATATAATTTTAATTTTAGGAGAAATACGCTTTTGGTCCATGAGGTTTGCATTTGAATTGGGCTGCATTGCATTTGGCAACATTTGGTCCCTACCGTTAACACTTTTGGTCCTATTAATTTTCTGTTATATAAGGCTGACTAGACAATCATGGCTTAAATATATTAATCTTATATTTTTAAGTTGTTGATGTCGCAAAATATGATATAATTTTAAAATATAAAGATAAAAAATAAAACAATAATTTTTTTCTTCTCTCTTCTTTCTCGCTTGCCCTCCCACAACACACATCATACCTTATTTTTTCTTGCTTGCCCTCCTAAAACCCACATCATACCTCCTTCTCTCTCATTGTATCTCTCACACCCAGAAGGGTGAGTTCTAGCCAAATACATCACCTAGATGTTCCGTGAGTACTATGTTAAACTTACACCAACTCAATCTAACTTTATTAGGCTTTCCTTTTTAAATCCAATCAACTTGCATGACTATTGATTACGTTAATTAAAAAAAAACCCTACCACTACCAATTAACTAGGTTGACTTGGAACTGGAATTAATTTTCTGGACTATGTGGGAAAGACTGCAGATAATTATAAATCATTCTTTAGCAATATTGATTGGAAGGCCACTTCAACATTGAAAATAAGGTTTCCATGCATTCAGAATGCGAGTGAAACATAACGGCTGTGAAATCATGATTTTAAACAAGTTGAGATGACAAGGTACATCAACTTGTAAGAGAACTACATACTGAAACCAATATCGCGATGGAGTAAAACAAATCAGACAAATCATTCTCAAAGTAAGAAGTTCATTAAACATGAAAAACTGCAAAAGGGCCAATCTTAAAACTTACAAGATGAAAAGTCTTGGATAAGCTTTCTACAAACAAGTCAACCAAACTAGAGGATGGCTTCATAGTTGGGCAAACAAAAAGATTGAGATAGATAAGGAACGTACATTCACCCTACTTCGAAAAAATAGAACGACGTTCATCCTCTCACAGATGATCCAATCAGTCCAAGGTCTAATCAAATCATATCCTGAAAAGGTTGTGATTTTAAAGACCTATTTAATTTCTCTCCTTTTGTACTAAGATTTACCCATCTGCATTAAATCCTATTTTTCTTTTTCAATGTGTATATATAATAGCATAATATATATACTCTATAAGAAACAGGAAAAAGATAATTAGTTAATTACAGCTTTTAATATCATAATTTTCCTACAACAAAGAACGATTCGTCTTCATGTAAGATCGAAATATCATATTTTTCTCAGAATTCTTCAACCACGAATCCAAATTTCCAAATTTGAATTTTATTGTTCTCAGCCATTATACAAACTAATTCGATCATCCACGACTTTGACAACAATGAATTTAACCAATTCGATCAAATAGTTCAAAGAAGTTCCTTTCTAATAACAACAACAATCAATCAAAAGACCATCGAATAATCTAATCAAACACATGACCAACAACAACAAGAATTTGAATTCAAAGAAATCAGCCCCATCAATAACCAATCAACAAACAAACAATTCCAACAAATAAACAAAGATTGAGAAATCAAACCAAAACCCACAAAGGAAATGAAAGGATAGAAGAAAATTAGGGGTTTTGAAGTACTCACCAACCACCCTGGATCCTTCGGAGCCCATAAAGCATAGAATACAAAGAGAGATTGCGAAAGTTTCCAGAGAAAGGAAGAAGCTAATGAAAAAAAAAAAGGATGAAAGGCAGAGTAAAAGTTGACGAAATGGTTGAGTGAGATATGAAGCCCAAGCGGCCGTAAGACTTAGTCCTACCTACTCAATGACTGCTGCTTTCACCAGTTTCGCTGGCAGAAGAAAGACGCAGTCCCAACGTATTATCCTCCGTGGACCTCTCCATGGTTGTTCTCATACACCTGCAGTTCTCAACCCTAAACAAATAACGATGTTGATACCGATCCGAATTTGGTTTGTAACCCAACTCTTAGTTTGTACAGTAATAACCTTAGTCCAAGGGTTATCACACTCGCTAATGATAAGTCAATCCTTGTTTTAGGTTTGTAACTTTTCTTTTTTCAATCACTCTAACTCTCCATAACTCTATCTATTCAATTTTCCACAATTTTATTATTTTATTTATTTTTTAAAATTTTACTTTTTTAATTAATTTAATAATTTTGAAAAGAATATTGTTTTTAATTTATTTTATTTACGAAATTAATTTTAATTAAATATTAATTGCGATTAGTTTACGCTTTACTCTTTGTATTTAACTTTTTTTTCAATTTTATTATTTCATGTCTTTTATTTGTTTTTCTTCTATTATTCGTTTTTCACCTTTTTTTTAATATTTTTTTTTAAAACTAATCTTTCCATATCTAAACTATTTGGGTAAATTTAAGTTAAATGAATTTTTAAGAAAATAAATTTTATTAAATTTGTAAAAAAATCAAAATAAAATCAAATGATATGATTTAATATTTAAATTAAATAATTTTTATATCTTTAAATAACCTAAAAAAATGTACAACAAATATTTTAAAAAGTATTCAAACTTTAAATGTCTAAGAATTTTCTTTAAAAAAATTCAACTTAATGACGAGATTTGATTTATGATTTACTTAATGTCTGCTAATCAAGTACAAAGTTTCCAAGGTGCATGTTTGCAAAGACGATGTATGCCTCGTAAACTCATTTTTCCTCATAAAGGGACATACCGAGGAAGTTGCTTGTAAAAAAGAAACTCATCTTTCATTCCATTTAAAAAAATTTGTGGAGAAGATAAGATTTTTCAAGGTAAAGCTTCTTTTTTTTTTTTTTTTGTAAAGGTATTGTAATAAATACAAGAGTGAAGATTTGAACTTGGGACCTCTTGTTCACAGGTACATACAGGTGCCAATTGAGCTAAGCTCATGTTGGCAAGGTAAAGCTACATCCATAGCAAATTTTTTGTTCATTCAGCACATCTCTGATTTTCTGTTGATTTCTATACAAAAAAAGTTAGAAGTTGAGATTATCAAGTTTGAAAGCTAATCCAATTTCTAACAAAAAGTTTAGGTAGGATGCTTGAGTTGATTTTGACGAGAAATTGATGAAAATTAAAAGAGAAGTCAGACTACAGGTTCTATGCGCGAATCTGAAAGGATTTTGGTTGTTTTAGTAGCCCTAAGTGTAGAAGTGGAATTAGGAGCTCTATTTGGTTAAAAAGTTTATTCAATTGCCTACACTTTCTTTGAAGAACATTTGAACTTAAAAATATTTTTGGAAATAGGTGAAATTTTAGAAGAAAGCTGAAGGATTTCTGGAATTGTGATTTGGAGTAACTTCTATTTCAGGGTAAATTTAGGTAAATATGTTGAGAATTAGGTCTTCACGTCTTCAAGTAAGTTCTAGAAGACTTGAAAATGAAGAGTTTGATATAAAATATACTTAATTTGGTTATGAAATGAGTAAGTTATGAGTTGTTGAAGTTAGATCTATGAATCTAGAATTTAAGGCTTAAGTGGTGAATGTTTGAATATGTTCTTAAAGTTGGAATTCGTGTATGACATCTTTTGTATGTCATAGAATAACTACGAAACTTAAAATTTGAACACTCGGTTATAGTTTGTTTTCACAAGTTAAGAAGTAGATCAAGTATACATATCAACAATCTAGCTAAGATAGTGTGACAAAAAATGAGTTTCAAAAATAGTTTTCTAAACTTGTTTTTGATAGAAACGGGTAGACATGGGCAGTAGAGAAAAGAACAAACTTTACTCTAATTGCAACTAAAAAAATTTAGTAATCAACATGCATAATAACCCTAATATAAATAAAGATGGGATTAATAGAAAAAATTTACCTATGAAGCTTTTCTACTCTTGTCTTTTCTTCACAAATTTGAAGTCGGAACTACCATTAGAGTTGATCAGCTATTCTCTAGACTTAGAACCGGGTTGTGGGACTCAAAAATGGTGGAGAAGAAAAAGGAGAGAGATGAAACTTTTTTTTTTTTTTTGTAAAGGTATTGTAATAAATGTAAAGGTGGGGATTTGAACTCAGAACCTCTTGTCCACAAGTACATATAGATGTCAATTGATCTAAGCTTATGTTGGCAAGATGGTACTTTTAGAAGAAACCTATGTTGGAATTTATGTCCTAAAACTCGTAGTTTGTAATCATATTATATTCAATAAAATTGTTATTGATACTATAATCTTAAAGCCAATAAACTAAGGACCTGGCTATTATTGAATAAACTTGAACTTTATGTAGAAACATAAATGTGGATCAAGTTCGAGTATATAGCCTGAATAGTTTATAGTGTACGAATACAGTTGGGCACCTTATTCTGAGGACACTATGGATGCGGCCCGTTTTGTAGTTAGTACAAACGATATGATCCTAAATCGTTCATGTAGAGACATGAAAGTGGGGGCATTCTATGTAAAGAGTTTACATAAGACTGGAACCATAGAAAAAGTCGCTTTTAGGTTATAACACCATTGACTTTAATAAAATCGACTATTTTGTTTATAGATATCTAATATAACTTAGTTTTAATCTTGAGCTAACTATGAACTTTTGTTCACACAGAATTATCCTTAGATCTGCATAGGTAAGGGCAGCTAAATGGCGCTGGCTCAATAAGTCTCCTATTTCAAGGGTAAGACTGGGTGGATAGCTAGGGACATAGGGTATAAGATGGAATTCACTCCTACCCGTTTTAGGGTTAGTAGATAGGTTGTTCCCTTAAGGAATGAATCCAGGTCTTGAACAAGGGGCCCCACCCTTTCATTGGCCCGAGAGGAATTTGGTTTAAAGGTTGGACCCAGCGGAGGTTATGAACAACCTGTGAAGGATTAACTTATCATGGTTATATCACATGGACTCAAATATATCCATAGTGAGAGGAGTTCAACTACGGGACTTTAGTGGAATAACCTGTTAGTTAACGAAGGTTGATTAACTCGGTTTGAAATAGTTTATCCAGTTAATCTCGGATCGTTCGAATTAAGTAAAAAGAAAGAAATCAACAAATATATTTGATATAGCCATCGGTTATAACTTAAGATATAGCTTCATGTTTAAATGTGATTTAAATATGAATATAGATTCATATTTGGAAGCTCGAAATTGATAAAAAAGATCAAAGATGTAAAAAGTTAAAATGTTGACTTTTGACTTTGAAAATTCAAACTTTGACTAACTATATATTCGAATATGATTTGAATTTTAGAAAAATGAATGTAGATTCATACTCGAGTCGAGATTAGTCAAGACAGATAAAATGATAAAAAGTCAAAATGTTGACTTTTGACTTTTTAAATGTCAAATTAGCATATTACCCTTGAAAGAACATTGGATGTAATTAACAAATGATTTCATGCATATGAGACACCTATTTGGTGATATGTCAAGTGTGGAGAATGGAAGCTCACTACGTACAATTTTTGCATGTAGTTTGCTTATAAAAGGAGTGCATTGCAAATGTAAAATGTGACTTTTGGTAATTTTTGATTTTGTGATTTGGAATTGCAAAATTAGAACCAAAACTCTTTTTTCTCTTCACAAGTTCTTCCTCTTAAATTCATCTCTCTCGATATTTTTTCCACCGTTCGAGTCCCACAACTCGGTTCTAAGTCCGGAGAATAACGGGTCAACACTAGTGGTAGTCCCCACTTTGATTTCGTGAGGAGATTGTGAAGGGCACGTGAGGAGATTATAATAATAGAAAAGCATCAAAGGTGAGTTTTTCTATTAACCCTATTTTGTTTCATTTTAGAGTTGTAATGCATGTTAATCACTAAAGTGTTTAGTTGTAATTAGAGTAAAATCCAATATTTATTTCGCTGCGCATGTCTACCATTTCCAATAACCTAACTTTTAGATCTCCTGTTGAGAGTAAAAAAACTGAGTTCTTGGTTTATTTTTATAATTCTTAATTACAAAATTAATTCTCACCATTTTAAAAATCAAGAGACCTTTCACTTTTGCAAAAATCTATTTACAAGCAAACTAAATGCAAGAGCTTCCCTATCTCACCACTTGACATTCCACTAACTATTAGTGTGGTAGGTGTCTTGCATGTCATAATCCACTTGCATATCACATGCAAGTGATAAGCTTGACAAATCTCAACAAATGTTATTATTTAAATTAGTCTAAGGGCAATATGGTAATTTAACATTTAAATCAAATTCAAAGTTTGACTTTTTCAAGTCCAAAGTCAACATTTTGACTTTTTACCATTTTGTCTGTCTTGACTAATTTTGACCTTCCGATCATGAATGTGCATTAATTTCTCCGAAATTAAAAGCACATTTGAATATAAAATCAGTCAAAGTTTGACTTTTCAAATTCAAAAGTCAATATTTGAACTTTTCACAACTTTGACCATTTCCATCAATTATGAGCTTCCGAATAAGAATCCATATTCATATTTTTAATATTTAAATCACATTTAAACATGAACCTCTATCTTAAACTTATAACCGACGACTATATCAAATATATTCATCGATTTCTCTCTTTTTTTTACCTAATTCGAACAATTCGAATTATTTCATCATAATGTTCTAAGTTGATTCCTTCTGAGCTAGCGGGGAACCTAACAGACCTATCAATCATGGACTCCAACGATCCAAGATTAACTAGCTAAACTCTTTTAGACCGAGTTAATCAACCTTCGTTAACTAACGGGTCATTCCACTAAAGTCCCGTAGTTGAACTCCCCTCACTATAAATATATTTATGTTCATGTAATATAACAATGATAAGTAAGTTAACCTTTCACAGGTTGTCCGTAACCTCTGCTAGATCAAAGTACTGTTTTACCCCCAAGACTACATCTTGCTCTATAAGTTCCATTTATCTACTATCGAATAATTGGTTTAAGGTGCAACCTATAAACTAAATCCCTCCGGGCCAATGAGAGGGTGAGGCCCCTTGTTCAAGACTTGGATTCAATCCTTAAGGAACAACCTATCTACTATCCCTAAAATCGATAGAAGTCAATTTCGTCTTGCACCCTATGTCCCTAGCTATCCACCTGGTCTTGGCCAGGAAGATTATTAGGCTAGCGTCATTGAGCTGCCCTCACCTATGCAGATCTAAGGATAATTTATGTGAACATAAGTTCATAGTTATCTTAAGATTAAGATTAAGTTACACCAGATATCTTTAAACGAAATAGTCGATTTTATTAAAGTCAACGGTATTATAACCTAAAAGTGACTATTTCATGGTTCTAGTCTTATGTAAACTACTCTTTACATAAAATGCCCCCACTTCCATGTCTCTACATGAACAATTCAGGATCATATCGTTTGTACTAACTACAAAACGGACAGCGTCCATAATGTCCTCAGAATAAGGTGTCCAACCGTATTCATATACTATAGACTATGTAGGCTATATACTCGAACTTGACCTACGTTTATGTCTCTACATAAAGTTCAAGTTTACTCAATAATATCCTTCAGACCTTAGTTTATTGGTTTTAAGATTATAGTATCAATAACGATTTTATTTAACAAAATATGATTACAAACTACGAGTTTTAAGACATAAATTCCAACAGTTTTTCCAGTTTAAATACTTGCGATATTTGAATCTAAAAGTATGAATGAAACATGATTTCTATTAATAGTTTCCAAGGATGAATTTCAAGTTTAAATAATTCAATGAAATTTATAAACTAGCATGTGAATGGTTGAATTTCTGAAATGTATTTAAGACCGATATTGATTTAAGGAAAGCATGATTTGTAACAAGCATTCAGTTGAAGATTTCTAGTTTTCATGTACAAGTTGAGTAGGCTTGAGATTTAAGAAAGAAAGAAATAATCAGGCATGTTTGAATGTTTCCATGTGATTTTTGTGGTTTTCACTAACTGCATGATTGAGATATTAAGCCTGAGGTTAGTGATATAGTAGTTGCACTCCCCTCACTATAGGCATATTTTTGTCCATTTGATATAACATCCTTCATAGGTTGTTTGTAGCATTCGCTGGGTCAAAAATATCGTTTTATCCTCAAGACTACAGGTCCATTTGTTTTGAATTAAGAAACTCGTTTTTGTTTAAACTCATCTTCCTAAAAAATTATTTAAAATACAGTTAAAAATCTATTTTGAGTGGCTTCCAAACACTATAGTTTTTTGTTTTTCAAAATTACTTATTTTCTAAATTAAACACTTGAAAATGTAATCCAAACACACCATATATCTTTTTCCTTAAGTCCCACTAATCCACTATTGTACAATTGGTTTAAGGCCTAACCTGTAACCGAATCCCTCTTGGGCCAATAAGAGGGTGGGACTCCTTATTAAAGACTTGGATTTAGTCCTTAAGAGAACAATCTATCTACAAATCCTAAAGTGGGTAGGAGTAAATTCTGTCTTGCACCCTATGTCCCTAGCCATCCACCCGGTCTTACCCTTGAAATGGGAGGCTTATTAGACCACCGTCATTGAACTGCCCTCACTTATGCAGATCTAAGGGTAATTCTGTGTGAACAGAAGTCCATGGTTAGCTCAAGATTAAGATTAAGGTATATAGGATATCTTTAAATGAAATAATCGATTTTATTAAAGTCAACGGTGTTATAACTTAAAATGGACTATTTCATGATTCCAGTCTTATGTAAACAATTTACATAGGACCCCCACTTCCATGTCTCTACATGAACTATTCAAGATCACATCATTTGTTCTCACTACAAAGCGGGCCACATTCATAGTGTTCCCAAAATAAGGCGTCCAACCTTATTCATACACTATAGACCATTTGGGTTATATACTCAAACTTGATCCATGTTTATGTCTCTACATAAAGTTTAAATCTACACTAGATAACCTCGGGATCTTAGTTTATTGGATTCAAGATTATAGTATTCTATTTTCACTAATAAGTCCTCAACAACCACTTTATTTAATAGAATATAATTTTAGGACACAAATTTCAACAATAGTGTGCATAGATGAAACGTTATGTTGTGATTATGTTCCTAGCTCCCCACTATATCTTGTCCCCAAAATGGCATATCGAGTGGACAATCTGGCCACTCTCACCCGTACAAATCAAAGGACAATCTCTAGCGAACAGAAGTTCATAATACACTCAGAATAAAGACTAAGTTACCTAGGTCATTCTAATGAAATAGAAACTTAGCTAGTTAATGGAGTTTTTATCTAGTGGTAACTATTTCGTGGTTTGGTCTTATGCAAACTCATTACATATGATACCCCACTCGCATGTCACCTACACGAATGCGTTAGATCGTTTGTATCAAATACAAAATCAGCTGTATCTATAGTGTTACCAGGATAAGGTACCCACCTTTATCCCTATACTATAGACCCTTTAAGCTCATCTCAAACATTGATCCCTGTATGTCTCTACATATTATTCAAGACTCATGAAATATTTTAGGATGTTAGTTTATTGGATTTAGGTTATTAAGACAAAACTAATAATATAATCAATAGCGCTTATTGAAATAATAATAACACTTTATTAATAATTGTCAATGAATTATATTTACTATCTACGAGTTTTAGGACATAAAATAACCCAACAAGATACACATTAATTTTACCCTATAGTTTTAATATGAATCAAATTCAAATTCAAATTTATATTATAAAGTTTATTAAAATATAAAATTTGTATTATAATGTATCATCGTACATTATATTATTTTCCAAAACAAATTTGAGCGATTCAAATTCTATTCAAAATATAATCGAAGGGATAAAAGCCCATTTATAGAGGAAGAAATTTAACATAACCATTAACCTCAAATTTAATTGAGATTTAGAAAAACTAGTACATTGAAAAAATTACAAAAACAAAATTACTGTAACGTCCTAAAAACTAAGTATGCTTTAAAAAAATGAAACACAGAGAAATTTGTACTTACTCTCATTGTTGATTTTGTATCTACTAAATGCCAAAAATTGGGGTCATCACCACTTGGAAACCAAAATGATTTTTGAAAAAAAGAAAGAAATTCTTTTCTTTCACAAAGAGTTTAAGTAGAGCACCTTAGGTTTCTCATAAGAGTCGTCGTACGTTTTTTACGTACCCTCCTTTATTTATTTTCCTCTTGAAGAAGAGGAACGTGGAGAGATCTTGGGATACATGAAAAAATATCCCACGTTCCCTCAAATAACTCTTGTACGTGAGAGAGTTATTAATTTAAATTAAATAGAGAACTAAATTAAATTATATTTAATTAATACTTCATTTAAATTATATTTAAATGAACATGTCTCACATAACCTATATGATGGGAAACGTTAAACATGGGTAGCAAAAAAAGCATCAAATTTTACTCTAATTGCAACTAACATTTTAGTAATTAACATGCATAACTACCATTGGTTAATAGAATAAAGGGTTAATAGAAAGAACTCACATTTAAAGCTTTTCTATCCACGTAATCTCCTTACGATCTTTGAAGTCGGGACTACCACTAGTGTTGACACGCTATACTCCAGACTTAGAATCGAGTTGTGGGACCCGTACGGTGGAGAAAATAGAGAGAGAGAGATGAAATTTGGAGGAAGAACTTTTCTTTGAGATCTTGAAAAGAAAAAGAGTATTTGGTTTATTTTACAATTCCAAATTACAAAAAAAAAAAAAAAAATCAAAGAGTCTTCTTCCATTGGCAACAAACCGTTTTATAAGCAAACTACATGCAAGAATGCATGTAATGAGCTTCCTTTATCTCAACACCTGGCATTCCACTAACTATTAGTCGGCTAGGTGTCTTACATGCATGAAGCCACTTGCAAATCACATGCTGTGATAAGCTTGCCAAATGTCAATAAGTGTTATTAATTTATTTAACTTAATTAAATTAGTTTAAGGGTAATATGGCAATTTGACATTTAAATCAAATTCAAAGTTTGACTTTTTCAAGTCGAAAGTCAACATTTTGACTTTTTACCATTTTGTTCATCTTGACTAATTTCGACCTCTCGAGCATGAACCCGCATTCATCGTTTTTCGAAATTCAAATCTCATTTGAATATAAAGTTGGTCAAAGTTTGGATTTTTAAAGTAAGAATTCAACACTTTGACTTTTCACAACTTGGACAATTTCCATCAATTTTGAGCTTCTAAATATGAATACGTATTCATATTTTTAATATTTAAACATAAAGCACTATTTTAAACTTAATCGATGGCTATATCAAATATATTCTTCGATTTCTCTCTCTTTACCTAATTCGAACAATTCGAATTATTCCATCATAATGTTCTAAGTTGATTCCTTATAAGCTAGCAGGAGAACTTAATGAACCTATAAATCATGGACTAAACTATTTAGACTGAGTTAATCAACATTTGTTAACTAAAGGGTGATTCCACTAAAGTCTTGTAGTTGCATTCTCCTCACTATAAATATATTTGTATCCATTTAATATAACCATGATTAGTAAGTTAATCCTTCAAAGGTTGTTCGTAACCTCGGCTGATGATAACTTGTAGAAATACAAGTTATTGTAACCTTTTATGTAAAACGCATGAGAATAGAAGAAAACAAAGGAAAAAGTAGGCGATTTGGCTAACTTGTCAATAACACAACATGAAAGAACCTTATCCCTATCTTACTGCGTTTTAGTGCTTATATCGCAAGGTTTCTAGGCAAAAGAAGTGAAGCTTGGCGATATAATATGTAAGTGTGAAGGCACGTTCAACCAAGGCCTTCGACGTCAAAGAAGCAAGCTAGGCGTTTAGAGCACTAGCAGACAAGATTGGTTGGTGCAAAATCTGAAAAAAAAAAAAAAAAAAAAAGGACAAGAGGATAGACTGTACGGTGCCGCTGCAGCTTTTCAGAAAATTAATGGTGCGTGGCCTCTTACTCTCGCCTATAAACAAATCCTCTCACTCCAGAACAAGGCATGCATAATTTTGGCAAGAGAGCAAGCTCAAACATCATCTAACTTCCCTTTTCCTAAGTTTCAAGGTGAGAGCCGAGAATAAAGAGAGAGAGAGAGTTCTTCCCCTTTCCATTTCCCCTCATCAGTAGGCAAAAATTAGAGCCAAAGAGGATGAGAAATCATACTCTGAGGTGTAGTTCCTTCTTTTATCTTCCATTTTATGTGAATATTGTAATGTGTTGTAAGATGTACTCCATGAACAAAAGGCCTAAAGTTATTTTATTCAATTTATTGTACTTTTTATTTGATTCTCCCGTATTCTTGCTTCTTCCTTTCTTTTATATGTTTAACTAACTTATAGTGATAAAATGTGGTTTAACGCTTAGAGAATCATGATGTTTGTATTTTAAGTTATGCTGAGTTAAGTGTTGACGTCAAGAACATTGTATATTCGAAAGAATAACAATGGTTTTGAATGTAATCATTTGACAAATGATAACACATGGCTAACTACTCGATTGGCGAGAAGATTGCAACAATGCAGTCTTATCGCCAAGTTTATCATTTACATACATTGCAAAAATGACAATGTATGTGGCGAAAACACCAAGAGGTTGTCCGCCTTAATCAAGGAAAAACAACTTAAAATGCTTATAAAATGATTAGATATAAATCATGGCTTAACTTTGTATATTTGGATCTCGAAAGGCGAACAAGTATGTTAAAGACATCGAGAGACAACTCGTAATTCAGAGTTAAAGTATGCTTTGTATCGTCAAAAATCATTGAGCACAGTTTATTGCGTTTAGATAATTAGACTATTCCTACATCACCATGTCTATAATGAGTTCTTTATTCATTTTCCCTCATCTCGTCATGTAATCTTGCACCGCCAAATGCACCATAGTATAAATAATAAAATAGAAAGTATATTGTCCATATACCATACTGTATAGATTATACCGCATGATTTAGTAGCACAATAGGATAAATTAGGATCTTAAATTCTCTGTGTTTGACTTTGGACTTATCAGGAAACATCTCTTGGCTCACTACACTTGGACGATGAGAGGAAAACTTGCAAGATAATGTTTATATTCTGCAATTTAGCAACAGATGGATAGGAATGCATCTTTTAACGCATAGTCCTATTTAATCGTCGAACAGTCGCTCAATTAGAGCCCCATATATTGCCATATCCACGACTACTCTGCATGCATATATATAATAACAAGCAGTTGGGCCAAAGTACCGTTTTACCTTCGAGACTACATCTTGCTCCTTAGGTCCAACTGATCCACAATTGAACAATTGGTTTTAGGTCAAACCTATAAACCAAATCCCTCTATGGTCATTGAGAGGGTGAGGCCTCTTGTTCAAGACTTGGATTCAGTCCTTAAGGGAACAACCTATCTACTATCCTTAAAACGGGTAGAAGTGAATTCCATCTTGCACCCTGCGTCCCTAGCTATCCATCCAATCTTACCCCTAAAATGAGAGGCTTATTGGGCCAACGTTGTTAAGTTGCCTTCACCTATTCAGATCTAAGGATAATTCCGTGTGAACAGAAGTTCATAGTTAGCTTGAGATTAAAATTAAGTTATAGGATATCTTTAAAAAAAATAGTCAGTTGTATTAAAGTTAATGGTGTTATATTCATTAAGTAATGACATGCTCAATGCATTTCCAATTTCATCACACAATATAACAATTATATTAATGCAATAAAAATAAAAACATCCATCAATCAAACTATATAATACAACAATTTAAAAATAGTATGATGCATGGAAATATTAATGGTACATGCAATCATATAATATAACAATTATATTAAATATGATGCATGAGCATGCTCAGAAAATCATGCAACTAAAATATAACACTTATATTTAAGAATGATGCATGATAATTATAATCCTAAGGTGGGATTTTAAACAATATGACATACATTATGCATATAATTAATCTAATTAAAAAAAATATTAGACTAAATAACAAAATAGACCGAATTTAGCACCCCTAAAAATAAATTAATATAATCATATTATATTAATTTTATTTTAAAAAAAAATGAAAATCTGCAACTTCTAGGATTTGAACACGCGACTTCCACAACAATGAATGATACAACCACTGCACCAGAAATCTTTAGATGGTATCTTTAATTCGCGCAAAAATTATATATTTGTTGCAATTTTTCCCTTTTTTTTTTTTTTTTTTTAACAAACGTTGCTTCAATTGCAAATCTTTTCAATTGCGCATCTTCACAGAAACCATGGAACGACACACCAAAAAATGCATCTTCACAGCAACCATCGAACGACACAGATTTACAAACTCGATTGCAAAATTAAAATGCCCAAAACACCAGGCCCTTACATCAATCAAATTAATGAAAAAAAATTACAATCTAAGGTGCCAAAATCGAAAACATCTATTTTGCAAACCCACATTCATAATGTAGAAGAAAAAAAAATTACCCACCTTTTCTCTTACTTTTGTTTCAATGAAAAAACAATTGCACAACCTGGCTCTGATACCAATTGAAGGAATGGAATTCCCATAGCGGAAGCGTGTGAACGGTGTGCAAAAGAAATTCAACTTGAAACACAGAGAAAACACCTAAACATGCTTCTATGGTGGAAAAGAAGAAAAGAAAACTAACCTTTGTAAAACCTCCTAAGAATTCTTTAATCTCCCAAAGAACACCACGAGGAGAACACCACGAGGAGAACACCACTAAGTCTTCCTTGTTATCCTCAAGATAGAAAAACAACAGAGAGTTTGTGGGGCTTCTGTGTTTTTGTTTTGTTTAAAAGGAAAAATATTTGCAGAGAGATTTTTTTTTTCTTTTTGGAAGCAATAGATCGTCAGAAACTCATACAGAAAAGATTGCATCGCTCATTTTATATCTTAACCAAAAGATATGAAGAGAGATGGAGGGGAAAGTTATCAAAATAACTTCCTCCCTCTCCCATTACGTAGAATAACTCCCTCGGGAGTTATTCTTTTATTTAAATTAATATTAATATAAATTCAAATTATATTATATCGTATATAATATTAATTTAATATTATATCATATATAATATAACCAATGGTTTAGATCTTCTCATGTGATCTATAGTTCTAATATGAATCGAATCCATATTAATTTTTAATCTATAGTTTATTTATGAATCTTATTCATATTATTATTATTTGAATCATATCCAAATATTAACTTCTCTCATAAAAACTTTATATTATAATATATCAAATACATTATATTAATTGTATCATATACAATTTATTCCCTTTAATCAATTTGAACGATTC
This sequence comes from Cucumis hystrix, assembly GCA_025688845.1. Classification (NCBI taxonomy): domain Eukaryota; kingdom Viridiplantae; phylum Streptophyta; class Magnoliopsida; order Cucurbitales; family Cucurbitaceae; genus Cucumis; species Cucumis hystrix. Next base: position 913,252 of record JACWES010000017.1, read on the forward strand.
AAATTAAACCAAAATAAATTTGATTCTCATTTATCTTTATTGAGCTAACAAGGGGACCTTATGGACCTACAGATTAAAGCTCCAATGATGTGAGATTAATTAATTAAACTCTTTAATTAAATTAATCACTGTTCATTAACTATCAGTCATTCCACTAAAGACCAATAGTTGCACTCTTCTTACTGTAGATATATTTTTGTGTCCATTAGATATAACCAATCAATAGTGCAATGACCTTTCACAAATTGCTCATAAGTACAGCTAGGCCAAAAATTATCGTTTTATCCCTGTAGTTACATCTAACTCCTTAAGTACCACCAATCCCTCTAATGAACAATAGTTATAGTCCCACTATAACTAAACTCCTCTCGGCTCAAGAGAGGGTGTGGCGCCACATTGTTCAAGCCCTGGAATCAGCCCTTAAGAGAGCAATTTCTCTACTTACTCTATCTATAGAGAAGGAGTGAATTCCTTCTTGTGTAATTGTGTTCCCAGCTCCCTAATCAAACGAATCCCCAAAATGGTAGGTCTATTGAGTCGACGATATAGGCCACTCTCACCCATGCAAATCAAAGGACTGCCTTCATAGGCAGGAGTTCACAACTCACTCAGGATTCAGGTCAAGTCACCTATGGTCATCTTGGTGAAATGTAGTCTCAACTAGTAACGGTGTTAATAAGAGAGACTATTCATTTCATGGTCCAATCTTATACAAACTCTTTGTATAGAATACCCCTGCTCTAATGTCTCAACATGAATGATTAGGATCAAATCATTTGTAGCACTTTAGAACAATTGTAACAACTACAAAGCAGGCCGTATTCGTAGTGTCATCAGGATAAGGTATTCAGCCTTATCCATCTACTACAGACCATTTAGGTTATCATTTAAACATGATCCACTTGTATGTCTCCACATACATGTTTAGGTTACATAAGATAACCTTGGATGTTAGTTTATGGGTTTTGTGGGTTAAGCAACTACATGTCAAATAAAATAACACACTTTATTTTATTAGATAAATAAAATGTTTGTATAATATATACAATTACAAACTACAAGACCACAAGATTTAGGACATCAATCCCAACACTTTACACTACTGCTCCACCATATAGAGTGAATACTTATTTCGATGTAGACTTTCTAGCATATTTGGAAATCAGAATTAGTGTATCTAATACACGAGTACATAGTCTTTTGATTTCTTAAACTATTTTAGAATATACTCACCAATCCATCCTCTTTGGAATTCTGCATTTTATATCTAGACAACATTTTGTCTATATAAGATGCTTGAGACTTGCTAGTATTCTGTTCTTATGGATCCGAACAATTTGGATTCTAAGTACACAGTGCACATTTTCAAGTCTCTTATTTGAAATTGAATAGCTAGCCATTTCTTGATGTTAAATAAACAATATACATTATTCATTGCCCTTTGCCAACAGATCCTCTAAACCATAATCAAGTATGACAATTTGGTTTTCGATAAAACTAGGTAATGGTCATGTTGATGAACAACCATTCCACTACTTCGAGGCACTCTTAACTCTTGAGAAGGATGTGACTCACCAGATTTTCTAGTTTTATCAACTACTTTAGTAGATGAACTAGGTTTATTTATAACATCTTTGGAAATCCTATTCAATACTAATTTATTACGTGGTTTGATGATTCCTTATGAGGTTTTCCTCTAAGAATGTGGTATTTTTTTATATAAATTTCTTGTTCCTTGAGGATCAAAGAGTAAAGCTCATCATAACGCAACCATGTCCAACAAGGCTCAGTTTCTTCTTTCTTATACATCGTTCTACTTAAGCGTATTAGATGTTGAGAGTTGTGACTTGATTCTATGCTCTATCATAGTCTTAGAATATTTAGTTCACATACTCTCCACATCGATCTAATCGAAGTGTCTTTATAGTTTTACTTAATTGATTCTAAACTCAGTTTTTTATGCTTTAAACTTTTTAAGAGAATCAGACTTGTGATGCAATAGGTAATCATGACCAAACCCTGAATAATCATCAATGAAACTGATGAAATATTCATACCCTCCCCGAGCTTTGACATTCATTAGTCCACATAGATTCAAATGTACAAGCTCTAAGGGTGCTTTTGCTCTGAGACCTTTTCCAATAAAAGTTCTCTTGGTCATTTTTCCTTCAAGACAAGATTCACATGGAGGTAGAGAGTTATCTTCTAATTGATTTAGAAGTCCACTCTTAACTAATCTCTCAATTCTATTGAGATTTATGTGAGCAAGTCTTCAGTGCCATAAATAGGCCTTAGAAGAAACCTTTTGTCTTTTATACTGAGTCTCAGCGGTTCTAAACATCTCAGTATTTAATACAAATTTTTCTCTAATTGGCCTTACTTATATAAGTTGTTGTGAAGTATATCATAACAAATTTGAATCCCTTGATTGAAAATGAACGCTTCATCGACTTCAAAAAATATTCTATACTTTAATTTTGATCTAAAACACAAGAGATAGATATCAAGATCCTTTTCATTTGAGGAACATACAAAACCTCTTTAAGTATGATATATTTATCATAAACAAAAAACAACTTCAAATCTCCCATTGCTTTAATCTAGGCAACCTCACGAGTTGCAACTTTAAGGGTAATCTTGCATTCTGCTAGCTTTTTCCAGGAACTAGTTTCCTGCATTGAGAAGCAAATATGATTAGTGGCTCCTGAATCTAGTATCCAGGTTGAAATATCATTTTCCACTAAGCATGTTTCAACAACTATTAAATCATATTTACTTTGTGTTTCCTTCTCAACTTTCTCTCAGCAAGATACTTTGGATAGTTCCTTAATCAATGTCCAGTTTGGTTGCATTGGTAACATTTACCTTTTCTAATTTTCTTTTCATTACTCAGATTGGGAGTCTTTACTTGAGGACATTCCTGGATTAAGATAATTTTTGGAACATCTACTAGTTTTGAATTGTGTGTCGAATCTAAAGAAGCCAATCTAGTTTAGCAAATACTAATAATGTTTCCATCATTATAGTGTTTTGCACCGATATTTCAAAGATTTAGAACAACCTCTATCGAGGGGTAGTCGAATACTCCTCATTTGAAACCAAGACAATCTTGACCAAACGCTAACTCCTAAATATCTCATATTCCAATACCACTTAGTTATCACTACTTTGGTCTAGAATATACTAACTCCTTAGTAATTCTTGTAATTGTAACCCGTCATTTTTAAATCTCAGAGATAAAAATCATTATGCTCCCGAAAGTGGAAAGTCGATATGAAAACTTATCTAAGAGACCCTATCCATATATGGAGTTCGCGGTGTTCCGAACCCTATAATATAGCCCTCTGATTGGTAAGGTCACTCAAGGGCAGACATGCAGATGCATTTTAGGAATCTCACTGTGTGACCTAATGGAAGAAACCGTAGGATGTGTTGTCCCATATCCCTCACCCATTACTATGAACTACTTCCCCTATTCACCTTGTCAAAGCTCCATGCAAACACTCTATGACCCAAAGCCCTACATGGAACTCACGGTGAACTCTTAGGGACTCTAGAGCTATGAGTACGCTGCTTCTCTCTCGCTGAAGTGTTCTAAGACTTTTTAAGGGTAGTTTACTACTTTAGGATTATATTTAGACTAACTTAAACAAATCCTAAGTTTAGGTGAAATATTTGAGCATAGCCATTATAATAGATTTTAACCTATGATGTGTAGGTCATTACCTCATACCTCTCACACATGCTCATAAAACTAGGTTAACTAGACTCAAAAACTGATTACGATCTCCAGGTAGCAAGTGTTCTGTAAACCAACAACTTAAGAACCTTCAACCTTAGCCATTCTATCAGACTTGTTGACAAGATCTAATCAAGTGAGTCTCTTGTAACCAATTTTATAAGATATCAACCTAATTCTATGAAAAGAGGTACATATGTTTAACCTAGGTGAACATGCAAGTAATCTTTGTTATAGATTTTTAAAGTTTAATTAATTTTATAACACTTATAAAACTAAAAACTAATCTATAACAAACAAACAACAAATTAGTATTATATAACCATTATATAAAGAAATTTAATTAATATGGATTTTAATTTATTTAACTTTTAATTAAATTATATTTAATTAAGTTAAATAAATCAATAATAAACTAACTAATTTCATTAAATCACATTTAAATCAAAATTAATTTAATTAATTAATCATATTAATTATTGGGGTCTTTTAAAAAATATAACAAAACGACAAAATATTTACGTGTTATAAAATAGTTTCGGAAACGAAAAAAGTCTACAGGCCCACAATAAAAAATACTAAATATGTCCTATGATTAATTGGCATCCAACGCACATAATATATTTGGGAAACGGTCATTTAAATTTGGCTATTCTTTCCTACACGTTCATTTAGATTTAATCGTTTAAACTTGGGTAGCCAAATATAAACGATTTTTTTTTTCAAAATTGTTTGGTACACGATGGTTTAAATTTTGGTAGTCAAATCTAAACGATTATTTCAAAACAAATTTGTACACGATGATTTGTATTTGGTACTCGATCATTTAGATTTGGGTAGCCAAATCTCAACGATTTTTTTCAAGATTTTTGATACACGATTGTTTAGATTTTGCACACGATCATTTAGATTTGGTAATGATCGATTGTATTTGAAACACGATCGGTTAGATTTGGCTATTTTTGTACACGATAGTTTAGATTTGGCAATTCAATATTCTAACGATTTTTTTTACGATCTTTTATATTTCACACACGATCTTAAACACCCAAATAACAGTTCGAAAAAAATTAAAAAACAAATTGCTGAAGAAAAGAAAAAGACAATGAAAAGGAAAAGGAAAATTGTAGACGAAAGAAGATGGAATGAAGGGCAAATGGAAATATTTAAAAAATTGCAGAAGAAGAGAAAAAAACGATGGAAAGAAAAAAAATTGCAGAAGAGGAAGAGAAGAAAGACGATGATATCAAGACAAACCTGAAATATTTAAAAAAATGGTCAGTTTCATGGACTTTTTTATTTTGTTACACGGGCCGTAAATATTTTGTCAGTTTGCTATATTTATGAAAATTAAGCTCAATTAATTTCCATTTTATTTATTTAACATCTATACTATACATTATAACAATATAACATACTTTCAATGCATGAACATGTTAACCTATGGTGGGATTTTAAATCTATATGACATACATTATGCAAATACAATTTAATTTAATTAAAACATATATCACATGCATAATTAATAAAACACCCTAAAATGGACGGGTTTTGGCTCCTAAATTAAGTAAGCTCTAAAATATTACATTAATAATTTGGTGAAGTACATTAGAGCTCCCGAACCACTCGAACCGGCTGGAAAACCTTCAAACCTACATTGAATCGATCGATAAACCCTAAATCCTAAACCCAACAATTGGGCTTGAACGAGCCCAAAACCATTACCCAAATGCTAAGTGCGTAGGTTAAATGGAACCTGGTCAAACTCTGATCGAGTAAGGGCGAACGAGTGCGAGCAAATACAAATGGATGCGAGATGGGCCACAAGTGAGAAGGAAGTCAGGCGAGATGGGCCGAGTGAAACGATTGGCAGATGCGGGCGGGTTGTCTGGGTCGGACGCAGGCCCAAACCGTATGCGAGATGCATACCCGATGGCGAGAAGCCACATGGCACATGCTGGAGAAATCGGGTATGAAGCCTTTTTTGGGTCTATCCTCCATTTTTCTTCAATCTTCCAACTTTTCTCTCACCTGGATGATGAAATTGCAGCCTAATTTCAACTCTAATTACCTTAATTTCAACTTTAATGACTCTATAAAAATTACAGACTCTTTGCAATAATAAATTAAGTCCTAAACTTGACTAATTACAATAATTATTACAAACAACAAGCTTAATTTAGTTTATCAAAACCATAATTTATCCATTTTAGTTTAACACACATTTATCTAATAAATTGAAAAAATCCACTTTATGCAATTGAGTTTAATTAAGCATGCTATGATACCACATGACGAAAAACAGTAAACATGTGCAACGAAATAAAGATCAAATTTTACTCTAATTGCAACTAAACATTTTCGTAAGTAACATGCATAACTATCCTCGAGTAATAGAATAAAGGATTAATAGAAAAGACTAACATTTGAATCTGTTCTATACTCGTAATCTTCTCACTATCTTTGAAGTCATGACTATCACTAGTGTTGATCCATTATTCTTCGGACATAGAACCAGGTTGTGGGACCCGCACGGTGGAGAAAATAAAGAGAGAGACAGAGAGAGATGGAATTTGGAGAAGAACTTTTCTTTGAGATCTTGGAAAGAAAAAAAGGTATTTGGTTTATTTTGCAATTCCAAATTACAAAAAAAATACCAAAAGTCCTAGAGTTTTCTTCCATTTGCAATAAACTTTTTTATAAGCAAGCTACATGCCAGAATGCATATACTGAACTTCCTTTATCTCAACATTTGACATTCCACTAACTATTAGTGGGTTAGGTGTCTTGCATGCATGAAGCCACATGCAAATCACATGCATGTGATAAGTTTGTCAAATTTCAACAAGTGTTATTAATTTAATTAACTTAATTAAATTAGTCTAAGGGCAATATGGTACTTTGACATTTAATCAAATGCAAAGTTTTACTTTTTTAAGTCGAAAGTCAACATTTTGACTTTTTACCATTTTAATCTATCTTGACTAATTTTGACCTCCCGAGCATGAATCTTCATTCATTTTTTCAAAATTTAAATCTCATTTGAATATAAAGCTAGTCAAAGTTTGACTTTTCACAACTTTGACAATTTTCATGAATTCTGAGCTTCTGAATATGAATATGTATTCATATTTTTAATATTTACATCACATTTAAAGATAAAGCTCTATTTTAAATTTATAACCGACAACTATATCAAATATATTCGTCGGTTTCTCTTTACCTAATTCGAACAATTTGAATTATTCTAACATAATGTTCTCGGTGATTCCTTATGAGCTAGCAGGGGAACCTAATGAACCTATAGATCATGGACTCCAATGATCCGAGACTAACTGGCTAAACTCTTTAGACTGAGTTAATCAACATTCATTATCTAACGGATTATTCCAGTACAATCTCATAGTTGCACTCTCCTCACTACAGATATATTTGTATCCATTTGATATAACAATA
>JACWES010000017.1:920456-992573 GCA_025688845.1 Cucumis hystrix
CGCTTCCACCGGAGTGCTGCGTGCGGCGAACGACTGGAGTAGTGGGCGACTGCTGCTTTAGGGTTCCTTTGGTGAAGAAGGAGAGGAAAAGTGGAGAAGATGATACCACGATCTACGAGGTTTTCTTATTTAATAACAAATGGAATTTATTTCTAATTTCCTTTTCCTTATTCATTTTTTAAAAAATAACTCAATTAACAAACTCTCTTTCTTCATTAATATTCCCATCAACCATCTTTTCCTCTTCATTAACAATATCTTTCTAAATAACTATATTTTTCCAATACAATTATTTCTATCCAAAAATATAACCAATATCATTCCACAAAACTTAAATAACACCCAACATAATTCCAATATAAAAAAAATTAAAACTAAGATAAAAAAAAAAATTAAACTTACCTTAAACTTTGGGGTGTTACACATCCCCTCTTGGATGTAACTTTCTTTTCCTTCGAGATGAAAATCGCTCTTTGTGAAAATGCACCCAAACCCAATATCCCGGTTTAAAAATCAATTCTCTTCTTCCTTGGTTGACTCTTGAAGTTACTTTGTAGTTGTTTTTTTCAATCATCTCTTTCACTTCCTTGTGTAATGTTTTGATCACCTCTACCTTGTTTGTAGCTTTATCACTTACAAACACATTAGAAGGAATAGGTAGCAAATCAAGAGGTGTAAGTGGGTTAAACCCATAAACAACTTCAAAAGGAGAACAATGAGTTGTACTATGAATCGCTCTATTATATGCAAATTCAACAAATGGTAAAGAATCCTCCCAAGACTTAACGTTCTTTGAATTGCCTAAAGTAAAGAACCCAAGGTTCTATTAACCACTTCGGTTTGTCCATCAGTTTGAGGATGACACGTAGTTGAAAACAACAACTTCTTCCCCAACTTACCCCACAACACTTTCCAAAAATGACTTAAAACTTTACATCCCTATCACTAACAATAGTTTTAGGAATTTCATGCAACCTTACAACCTCTCTAAAGAACAAGTTAACCACATGCTTAGCATCATCGATTTTGTTACATGTTATAAAATGTGCCATTTTACTAAATCTGTCCACAACAACAAAAATACTATCCTTACCCTTTTTAGTCCGTGACAAACCAAGAACAAAATCCATAGATATGTCAATCCAAGGTTCATAAGGTACATTCAAGGGAGTATACAATCCATTGGGTTGTGATCTACATTTAGCCTCTTTGCATTTAAAACATTGACTGCAAACCTTATGAATATCATGTTTCATTTTAGGCCAAAAGAAATGCTTAAGTAATATGTCAAAGGTTTTATGAATTCCAAAATGCCCCATTAATCCACCCCCAAGGGCTTCTTTAACAAGCAATTTTCTTACAGAACACTCAGGAACACAAAGCTTACTTTTTTTGAACAAAAAATCATGAAATGCATAATAATAATCATTAGCAGCTTTTCCTTCAAGACAAGATAAATAAATCATTCCAAAATCAGTGTCATCTCTATATAACTCCTTAACATGCTCAAATCCAAGAATTTTTGCACTAAGAGAAGTAAAGAGATTGTACCTTCGTGACAAAGCATCGACTACTACATTGTCTTTACCTTGCTTATATTTGATTACATAGGTAAATGTTTCAATGAACTCAATCCACTTTGCGTGCCTACGATTCAGTTTGATTTGTCCCTTAAGGTGCTTCAAGCTTTCATAATCAATGTGAATCACAAATTCTCTTGGCCATAGGTAATGTTGCCATACCTGTAAGACACGAACTAGAGCAAACAACTCTTTATCATAAGTAGGGTAATTCAAACTTGCCCCACTTAATTTTTCACTAAAATAAATTAAAGGCTTCATGTCTTGCATCAAAACAACACGTATGTCCAACCCACTTGCATCACACTCAATTTCAAATGTTTTATCAAAATTAGGCAAAACAAGTAATGGTGCATTCGTCAATTTTTCTTAAAGTTCTTTGAAGGCTTTCTCTTGCTTTTCTCCCCATTCAAAGGCAACATGCTTTTTCACTAAATCATTCAATGGTGCAGTTATAGTACTAAAGTCCTTTATAAATCTTCTATAGAAACTAGCAAGACCATGAAAACTCCTAATCTCACTTGCATTTTTGGGTGTTGGCCATTATCTAATTGCCTTAACTTTCTCTTCATTTACTTCGATTCCATTTTTACCCACTATGAAGCCAAGAAAGTTAACCTTTTTCATGCAAAAATTACACTTGCTTAAGTTAGCATAAAGCCTCTCGTCTAAGTGTAATTAAAGTTGCCCTAACATGCTTCTCATGATCAATCTAAGTCTTTGAATAAATCAAAATATCATCAAAGTAAACAACAACAATTTTTCCAAAAAATTCTCTTAAAACTTGATTCATCAAACGCATAAATGTAGTAGGAACATTAGTTAAACCAAAAGGCATAACAAGCCATTCATACAAGCCAAATTTAGTTTTGAAGGCAGTTTTCCATTCACTCCCTTCATGCATTCTAATTTGATAATATTCGAACTTCAAATCAATCTTTGTAAAGAAACATGAACCATACTATTCATCAAGCATATCATCTAGCCTAGGAATAGGATGACAATACTTTACAGTGATTTTGTTGATGGCCCGACGGTCCAAACACATGCGCCAAGTTCTATTCTTCTTTGGCACTAATAAAACTGGTACAGAACATTGGCTCAAGCTTTCGCGTACATACCCCTTCTCCATGAACTCTTCCACTTGCCTTTGAATTTCTTTTGTCTCAGTTGGATTTGCTCTATAGGCTGGCCTATTTGGAATGGTAGCCCTAGGAATGAACTCTATCTTGTGCTCAATACCTCTAATAAGTGGTAATCCGTTAGGAGCTTCATCTTGAAATACATCTTCAAGTTCCTGCAAAAGAGATCGAAACACACTAGGCAAAGACAAGTTGTTAACATTAGAGGCCAAATACCCTTCCTTATACATAAGTACAAAGATTGATTTTTGGGAAAACATTGCCCTCCTCACTTCTTTCACTTTTGCCAAACAACTCACCTTACCTCTTTTTTTTTTTAATTTTGCTTTTCACTTTTCACTCCACTCTTTTTTTCTTGTAGATCTTTATCTAACTTTTCACTCATCTTTTTTTTCTCTCAATTTTTTTTCTTCAAATTCTTTCATTTTTCTCTCTAACTTTCATTCATCAGAAAATACATCCTTCGAACATAAAGGAACAAGAGTTGTTTTTTTTTCATCTTTTGTAAAAGAATACCTATTCAAGTACCCATCATACAAAACCTTTCAATCAAATTGCCACAGTCGCCAAAGCAAAATATCTCCAGCATGCATAGGTAACACATCACATAAGACCTCGTCTTTATACTTTTCCAAGGTGAAAGAAATCAAAGCTTGAGAAACTACCTTCATTGTTCCACTATCATTGAGCCATTGAAGCTTGTAAGGCTTAGGATGATGTTGAGTTGGAATTTGCAATTGTTTGATAAGAGACGTACTAACAACGTTTGTGCAACTTCCATGGTCAATTACAAGACTACAAGGAATCCCATTAACTAAACACATTGAGTGGAAAATATTATCTCTTTGGTCTTCAATATCATTTTCCTTAATTTGAGCACCAAGAAGTCTTCTTGTAACAAGTGTCAATTTACTCCCATCTTCTAGTTCTTTTTCATTTTCTTCAATTAGCTCATCTTCCTCACTTCTTCTCAATCGGTGACAACTTCACCATTTTTAATGATCATGGTTCTTTTGTTTGGACAATCATGAGCAATATGTCCAATCCCTTGGCATTTCCAACTTTTTATGTCTCGATTCTTTTCTCGAACTTCCTTTGATCCATCCAATTTTTCTTTACCCTTGGAGCTCTCAACCTTATCTTTCTTTTCAAACTCAATCTTTCCTTTAGGTTTGAAATCCACCTTTCACTATTTGAATTCTTTTGCCAAGTAGTAGTAGAAAAAGAAGTAGATTTAGAAGAAACATACCTCTTGAAGTGCATCTTCTCCCAAGCTAATTGCCCTTCAATTTTGATAGTAAGATGTAACAACTCTTTCATATCAAAGTAAGTTTGTCTATCCACTTGGTTGGCCAATTCTCGGTTCATTCCTTCAAGGAATCTTGCCATTATATCCTCTTCATCTTCATCAATATTGTTTCTATTCATAAAAGTTTGCATTTCCTTATAATAGTCACCCACACTTTTGGATCCTTTTTGTAAAGAGTAATGCTTTTGCTTGAGTTCTCGAATGTAGTGCTTAGGAATGTACCTCCTTTGCATTAGGGCTTTCAATTCCTCCCAAGTTTCAATTGGCTCCTCATAGTTCCTTCTCCATTCAAGTTTCAATGATATCCACCAAACACTCGCATAATCCACAAATTCAGCTACAACAAACTTCATTTTCCTTTCTTCACTAAAGTTATGGCAATAAAAAACATGCTCAATTTTGTTCTCATATTGCAAATATTCCTCTAGATCCATTGTCCCGTGAAAAGTAGGAATTTTGAGCGTCACTCCTCCTATCCCTCTTTCTTCTCTTCTTTCATTTTGGTACTCCCTTTCAACCCTTCTTTCTGATAACATGCCCCTTCCCTCTCTTCTTTCTCTTCTTCTACCTTGGCCTAACACTCTCCTCCCTCTTGGATTTTGTCCGGCTAAAAGGGTTTCATTATCCCCATCCTCTTCATTTTCAACTTCTTCGTTCAAGACTTTCCTTGGTGACGATTCCTTAATGCTACCTCCATTTTATCTAATCGATATGTCAAGTCATTAATTACTTGAGTTAAACGAACATTTGCTCCTCCTTGTGCTTCTATCGTCCTAACTTCACTAATCTTTCCATCATTTTTCGCTTTTTGATTCATAGTGAATAGATTAAAAGGGATATGACATATGTCATTGTTAGTTTTAGAAGAAACCTTCGAATAATCAAGCATCTTTATGAGTGTCTTGGCCTCCTGTAAGAACTCAAAAGAAGCAATAGAAAAAAATGAGTTGAGCTCACCCGTTAGGAAACAAGTTCTTTTGTATATAAGATCAAAAATGTATTTTTTTTTTGTAAACAAAATAGATTTAACCTTACTAACTCTCTCACAATAGCTTTGCATTTCAACTTTTCTTTCATTTTTCTCTCTAGGCCATAAACTATCTTCACACTTTTTGTTGCAAGATTCATTTTCAATCAAACTACATGTTTTTGCTTTGACCTCTTTTTTCTCTAACTCATCCACTTCAACATGAACTTCAGGATTAGATGTTACAATAATATGAGATAATTTTTGACAAAGTGTGTCGTCTTCAACTTTGTCATTCTTTACTACAACAATAGGCCTAATTTTTGTAGGTACACTAACCTTCAAATTTTGGTCTCTTAAATCAACAAGTAAACTGATTGATTTAATTCCACTAAACTTTTTCGAAAAGATTTTGCACTGATGACTTTTGAAACTTCTTCCTTAGACATGTAAATGGATTGTCGTACGTTTATTAATTCACCTCGTAAAGTCTTCCAAAATTGAGCATTGTAGTTGTAGGCAACAAGATAAATTTTTTCTTGATAAAACATTCTCTTTAACTAAAATGGATCTCACACATTTAACTCACTATTTGTTCACTCAGGAACACTCATGTTTGAACACAAAAGGCAGGCTCTTTTGGGAAGGTAGCTAAATTATGATTTGGGTAGGCCTATGAAATCGTTGAAATAGTGAGCTATTCAATATAAGTAAGACAAGATAATTATGAAGCTAAGCACAAAAAGAACAAAAAAAAAAAAAATGAAAGGTTCAAACAAATAAGGAAAAACACAATTTTCGGATGAAACAGAACACAAAAATTGATTTGCAAATAGAAAGTATTCAGGCAATGACTTTGATAAACTACTCTTCTTAGATGTTGACGATAAGAGGCTGATCTAAAGGTGTAATGAAGGGCACAAAGTGAAATTCAGTCATTTGCAAGGAGAAAGAAAGTGAAAGATAAGAAGAAAGTTTGAAAGTTACAGATTTGAAAGTCTTCAACAATTAATGATAAGAAGGTGAAAAAACATTCAAATGATCATGCAATTGACTTAGGGAATGGACGAAACATGGAAAGATTAATCACAATTTTTTTTTTGAATAATTGCAAGAACAATTTTTTTCCTCAACTTTTTTTCTTTTTTTTTTCTTCTCTCTGTTTTTTTTAAAACTTTTCTTCACAACTTTTTTTTTTCAAAATGTAAAACGTAATAAGATTGAAGTAAGATAAATATATGAAGAACAATTGATGAAAAGATATAAAATGGCAAGATGAAATTAAAACTAGAATTAAAAGTTTGCAAGAAAGAAAGATATAATCAATTTTAGAGTAGGCCACAAAGATGCAACCTATGCTCTGATACCAAATGATAAGACAATCCTAATCCTCAATCCAAAGATCCAGGCTAATAACCTAGCAAAAACTTTTAAAATAAGAAACTAACACTTCCTTATACTGATTTAAATCAATGAAGAGAAAGTTAGGATTAGATTACCTCTTAAATCAAAGATCTAGAAGCAAAATTTGAAAATCTTGTTCTAAATTAAGTCACTCCACAATCAAACTTGATCAAGGTTAGATTGAATGATTCACATGCATTCTATCACAAGAATTGCAAATTAAGGGAAAAATCTAAAAAATGAGATTTCAAATTGCATTAATCAAAAGTCTTGTTTTTGCAAATGAAAGGATAAAGGCATTATATAGCTTTGTAAAGGTTTTATCCTAATTAATGAAAATACCAAAAGTCTTTAAAACATTAACTAATTTCTTTTATCTTCCAACAACTAATTTCCGACCATTCTTTAATACTAAGCTATTAATGGTAGTTACCCTAACTTGTTAAATTAAAACAAATGAAAATACAATAAAAATGTGATATTAAGTAAGTCATGAGGTCTTCAAAACATTGGCTTCATGGAAGCTTAATGTCTACCCCATAGTCCACTTCAATCGAGAAAACATTGATCTTCAAAACTCCAGATGATCCTTCATCAAGTATTAGTATGTGGCATATGAAATTCACGGTGAACCGACCCTATCCATTCTTGTACATGAAGAATAAATGATTGTTGAATCTTTGATGCCTTAGATCTTGTAATTGGTTATTCTGGAACGAGTGGAACACCATGATTCAGATCACTTGTACAGCTGCTAAATAATCAATGAAATAGAGATTCATTCTATAAAAAAGGAAATTTACATTAATGATTTTTCTTTGAACAAAAGTGTAATATTTCAATTAATTATATTTACAGATTGCGTCAAATGATGTGTACAAGAGCGTGGAGCACAGAGTATTGGCAAATGGAAAGGCAGAAGCACGTGTTTCAGTTGCGGTTTTCTACAATCCTAGAATCAGAGATAACTTATATGGACCACTTCCGGAACTAATCTCACAAGTAACACCCGCTGTATATCAACAATTCACATATGCTGATTACATAACAAGATTCTTCAACAAGGAGTTAGATGGCAAATCATTGCCCAACCATTACAGAATATGAACGTCATGCTTGTGCTTTTTCTTATTTTTATACTTTGAAAATGTTTATTTCTTTCAGGACTTCCTTCTTTGAAAATAATATATTATATAAGAATGAAAATATTTAAGTTTCAAAATTTATTGGAAAAAAAATTGAAGTTTTCTAGAAGGTCGCATGTTAAAGACAGCAACCTTCCTAACAACACACCACTGAAGTAAATATGTCAAAAAAAACTTTAAAAGGTCTTGTGTTGAACATTCTATCTACTTCAATCCTTTATCTTTTTGCAAAAATATTAATAATAAATAAAATTAAACGATCAATTTTTAAACTCAAACTCTAATTGAAGAAAGAAAAAGTAGATCACTTCAACAATGTGATTGAAAAAAAAAAAAAAGAAAAGAGACCGTTCTACAAAAATTAAGTTGATTGAATTAAACCTAAACACATCCCTTAGCTCTTTTACAGTATGTCTTAAGTACTGTCAGGTGAATGGAGTAGATGGATTCCATCTTCATTTCTAGAGAATAACTATGCTCTCATCTAGAACTTCAATTGAATTAGAGAGGAAGGGGATGAATGGAAAATGACAGAGTTTTAGCTCAGTATAAATTCTCCAATCTGAGGTCCGTAATTAATGTTGAACTCTGGTGCGCTATTTATAAGTGTTGAAGGATATAGTCTGAAGCATCCTTGTCTGATTTAGTTTTGACATCGAGCATTAAATTCTCACTTGTTGCGTCGTTTCATCGCGTCACACATCCATTAGATTTGGTACAATCTAGTGTTTGTAGACTACCAATTTGTTGATGGATGGTTACCAAGCACACTTATCGTAACGTGGTTCATCACTTTGATCATTTATCGCATGGTATTATGGTTCATCGTTTGACCTGTTGATCAGGTGAAGTATTGGTTCACTAAATTATTTCATCTCTTTCAAAGCAACTAATCTCTTCACTTTACCTCTTCTTTGTTTATAATCCTAATTTCAAACATTAAAACTCATAATAAACAGGTATAATAGTCTTTTGTGAACTTGTGTTTGCATAGTAAGGATTTGTATGGCAATTCGTCTAAGTTCAACACCTAATATCTCAATTTAACTTCATTATTCTAAATAAAATGCTATAATAACTTTTATCTCTACAAGTTATCGCATATGCTATGCATTCTGAAAGTACTAAAATGTATAAGACTTTGAAGAATAATGTTAGTGGCCAGGTATGAAGCGTGAAATTATAGAATATACGGCTAAGAGTTTGATTTGTCAACAAGTTAAATATGAACATCAGAGGCCAACAGGACTCCTAAATCCACTTCCAGTGCCAGAGTGGAAATATGAGCATGTTACCATGGACATTTTTTTTGGACTTCCTTGCACACCAAGTGATCAATAAGATGACATTGAGTGATAGTCGACAAAATTACAAAGACAACAAGATTTCTACCAGTAAAAGTTATTTTTACTCTGGGTAAGTTGGCCAAGTTTTATGTGGATAAGATTGTAAGTTCATATGTAGCTTCTTAATTTATTGTTTTAAATAAAGATTCTAGATTTACTTCCAAAGATTTTGTTGAGTTTATAAAAAGCTTTGGGTACCAAGTTGAATTTTAATATTGCATTTCATTTTCAGACATATGGTCAATAAAAAAAATCATTTAGACCTTGGATGATACATTTCAAGCTTGCGTTTTTTGGTTCATCAATAGTTGGGATTCTCACTAAACATTGATAGAATTTGCGTATAATAATAGTTCTCATTCTAGTATTGAAATGACAACATGTATGAGGCATTGTATGGTAGACGGTGCAAAGCTTCTATATGTTTGGATAAGGTTGGAGAAAGGAAGCTAATGTGTCCACAATTAGTACAAAATACACCTAAGACTGTCGAGGATAGTCAAAATATCTATGAAGATAATCGTCGAAGAAACTTGGAATTTAAGGTTGGTGACAAAGTTTTTTTCAAGTTATTTCTTTAGAAAAATGTGCTTCGTTTTGGTAGAAAAGGAAAGTTTAGCATAAGATTTATTGAACCTTATGAGATATTGAATGTATTGGGCCCATACTTTATCATTTAGCATTGTCTATGACACTTTTCAAGATTCATGATGTGTTCCAAATGTTGCGTAAATATGTTCCATATCCCTCACATATTCTTGAGACATAACCTGTACGTTTGAAAGAGAATTTATCTTACAAGGAGGAACCACTCCAAATTCTTGAAAGAAAGGAGCAAGCACTAAGGAAAAAGGTCCTTTGAAAGAGCTATGTTATGGAAGAAGCAACATTGGAGAGAGAGCAAATGATGAAAGCTCAGTACCTACCGTTTTTTGCTTGGTCACCTTAACCAATATTCGACGACGAAATTCTAAGAAATGGGTAGTAATTTGTAAGCTCTTATTTCATTTTCCTTTTATTTACCTTAATGCTTCTTAAGTTGTGAAAATCAAGTTTTTAATACATTTTATATCATTTAAAGGTTAAATTGTTTTGATGAGAAAATTTATAACCAATTTGGTTTGGTCGAAGACTTGGAAATTTTGAGAAAGTTGAAAGGGTAAAGTAAAAATGACTGAAAAGGAAATTTTAGAGTAAGTGAAGGACCTTTTTTTTTTCTTGAAAAGGTAATATTATTATACAACAACAAGGAGAACCTCACAGCCTGAGGCCAAGGCACAAGAGCGGACAACGATCACAAATACAGGAAGAAACCAAAGCACCAAATGAAAAAACAAAAACAAAAGCAACAAAAACTCAAAAAAATAAAAACAACCCCACAAACAGTGGAGGAAAACAAACACCAAGAAAAACAACCCAATAACCTGGGGACAAGCAGACAAAGGAAAAACGAAAAGAAAACAAACTAAATAAGATCTTGAGCATCCTCACACCAAGAAACAACACGAGCACGGATACAAGAACGAATAAGCTGAAATAGGACCATGGGATCACGAGCCTGACCACCATGGAAACGATGATTACGCTCCTTCCAAATAAAGTAGATTATAGCACACTAGAGAACACGCCACAACTTCCTCCTCACACCCTTCCCAATACCGTGATACAAATCCATGACAGCTCAACCCCTCAATACCCAATCCTATGAGAGGAAGCCACAACTTGAAGGACACGAGACCAAATTTCACACCTAAAAGGACACGAAAAAAACAAATGATCATGAGCCCTATTCATGGACTCTTTAGCAATACGAACCTCCCACCACTAAGGTGTCAAATGTGCCGACCAAAATGTCTACGAAGAGAAGGCTTGAGTTTATGTAAATTTCTCACGAAACTCACAATTAGAGAATAAACATTTGCATGTTGAGCCCAAACAGAAGAGACAACATCAATAAAAGAAAAATCCTCAACCCAATGGTTAAAGAAACGAAATGATACCACCCTCTGACTCTACTGAAAGCTAGGATAGAATAAAATAAGAGAGTGATAAGAAATACCCCAAGGCAAAATACTAACTCTCGAACTAGGCCATGCAGCAAGCCAATCATCATTGACCAGAATACAATTAAGCAGTCTCATCAAACTAGACTCATGAACCTTAGTAGTCCAAGTAAACCAGTTACCTTGCACCGCAAGCTCAACTAAATCAGCCTCACTAACAGCTAAATCGAACTCCTCCATATCACCAGGAACATGACATCCACCAAAAGCTTCAAAATGTAACCTGATAGCATTAAAGTCACCCATGACACCACCCAGCCCCAACCAACCAGAAGATCTCACATTATTATTAGAGGCATAAACACAGAACACCTCCCTACAATCACCAGAGAGTAGATCAGTTAACGAACCAAAAACAAACTACTCTTCCACCACACAAGGAGAAAAAACGAAGCGAAACTACAACAAAACTGGCAATACTTGACACCTACAGTTTTGATATTTTTGACAGTTTTTAGTAAAAAAAACGTTAAGAATAACCAATAGTAAAAAAATGCATAATTTTTTATTTTTTATTTTAAATACTTGACAGATTAAAAGTGTCAAGACTAATTTTATTTACTTGACATTTTTTAAATGTCAAGTAATACATTTTTTAAATGTCAAGTAATGCATTTTTTCTCCATTTTCTAAAAACAATTTTTTTCCACTTTTTCCTCAAATTTCCCATTTTTTTCCAATTTTGTAAAAAAAAAAAATTCCCTCTTTTTTCCCCCTAATTTCTAAAAAGCCCTAATTATTTTTTCACTACTACAAATTCTATTTTACTTGACACTAGGTACTTTTACATACTTGACGTTTTTATATAAAAAAACGTTAAGTATTGACTATTTTAAAGGAAAAACGTCTAGTATAGTTTAAAAAAAGTGTAGTTTTCACGAAAATTTTCAAACTATTTTAATTTAGCTTTTACTTGACGTTTTTTCCGAGCCAAATATAAATGAGATTTTACTTGACGTTTTATTTGCGTCAAGTATAGCGAACTTTTAGTTGAAGCAAACAAAATGTCAAGTATAGTTTGAAGAAAGCAAAATTTTCATAAATTTTTTGAATTATTTTACGTTAGCTTTTACTTGACGTTTTTTTCCACGTCAAGTATAGTGCAGAATTTACTTGACGGTGTTTTAGTGTCAAGTATAGTTCAACTTTTACTTGACATCTTTTTCACGTCAAGTATAGTTAATATTTACGTGACGCAGAAACAACGTCAAATATAATTAACATTTTTATTTTGTCAAGTATAAAAGTATAAAAATACTTTTTATTTCCTTCCTTTTATTAAAATAAAATTATAAAAATAAACTTATTAAAATGTCAAAAGTAATATATATTTTCTCCATTTTCTTAAAAAAAAAAACTTTTCCATCTTTTTTCCCTAATTTCTAATGACATTGTCTCTTTTTTTCTCCAAATTTCCCCCCCCCCCCCCCCTCCCCCCCCCCCCAGGTTTCCTTCCCCTCATCTTTCCCTCTTTTCATTTTCCCTCCCTTTTCCTCTTTTTCTCACATGCAACCCTCCTCCCCTTCTCACCAAACGACGTGACCTTCCAATTTTCTTCACACGAAAAAGCCCGCTTTTGATTTTCTTCACGTCGAACGGCCCCCACCAAATTTCTTTTCCTGCCTCCCTCTTCTCACCAAATTTCTTTTGTGGCTAGTTTCTATATATTTTTGGATATCACTTTCTATCTCAATGATGACAAGAATATCATTCTTATAAAATAAATGTTTCTTCCACAGGTTGTCGAGTAAAAAATTGAGAGTTATGATGTGGAAGTATCTTCTTTGAGGCATGGAATAAAAGAGCTAAAGGAAAGGTTGGAAACCGCAAATGCAAGAGTTCAATTGTTTGAGAAAGAAGCGAGGATTTTGCAACAAGAAAAGGTTCATATTGTAGCTTAGACATGTATATATTTTGCTAATATGGTACACCTTTGGGCTGCACATATATTTTGTTTATATTTAGATAGATGGAAAGTTTGGGATGTTAGAAGTTTGAGCTATTGTAATTAAGTATGTAATGACAAAATATATGTATGATTCATTGATATAGCAATTTTTTAAAGTTATTAGTTCTTTGATGCAAAGTTTGGGTTGATTCAATTGTTTTATTAATATACGTAGTTTAGCAACTTTGTGTAATCTCAAAGGCTCTACTTATATGTGTGTGAATGGACTTCAAAATAGGTGCAATATAATTATATGAATATTTCAAATTGTACAATTTTTATTTGAAAAAAAAAATCTTGACGTTTATAGACTGTCAAGTATAATTTTACTTGACGTGTAAAAACTGTCAAACAAAAAGCCCATTTATTCTTGACACTGGATTACTTGACGCGTGAAAAGCGTCAAGTAATCTCATACACTTGACTCTTTTTACCTGTCAATTCTAATTGTACTTAACGCTTAAAAACTGTCAAGTAAACTTCTCTTATTCTTGACATTGGATTACTTGACGCATTGAAAAGAGTCAAGTAAACAAATACTTGATAGGTAAAAAGCGTCAAGTATTGCCAGTTTTGTAGTAGTGCGACTATGCTTCCACATCACCCAAATACAACCAACTCCACTAGTACTATAGCTACAGGAATAATCCCAAGAATCACCGAATCTACTAGAAACAGAAGCAAAATTTTCGTCCTGAACTCTAGTCTTCAGTAGGCCGCAGAAACCCACAGAAGACACCTAGAAATCAAACACCGCCCTGCATTTAACGGGTCTGTTAAGACCCCGTACATTCCATGAACACCAACTAATCATGAGCAATATTAGGAGCATTCACTCCCGCAGGACGACCATCATGAGGAAAACCCTGAGAACCATAACAGTATCATCCACCTGTAAGAGAGGTGGGGATCCATCCACTACAATAATGCCCAGTTGTCCCCCTTACCCAACTCCATAAGACTGTCAAAAGAATTAGGCATAGTCATCTCCAGTTTTTTACCTCTATCGCCAACAAATGCCAACTCCCATTTTTTACGAGAGTCAAGAGTAAATTCATCCCGTTTCCCCACCTCCTTCTCCTCATGGATAATAGGTGTATTTGGAAAGGAATTAATTATCTCCCCCTTCCTCCAACTGTTTAAACAACTCCAACACCACATCTCCACAAGTCACACTAGTCAGATCCTCCCCTTTATGAGACACCACCTTGCTAACATCCTCCTCTCGATGTGTCCTATTCTCCACATTCCTAGGACACTTACCACCAGAATGCCCAAAAGCTCAGCATAGATTACATTTTCTGGGTTTCCACTCACAATTTACAAGCACAATAAATCCACTCCCCTAAGATTAACTGTAATTTCAGCAGGCATAGGAGAGTCCCCATTTAATTCAACACAAATATGCACAAAAGAAAGGCGATGTCTTTCCTTAGTGGCTAAATCTAACTATAGAGGTTTTTCTATAGCACTAGCAACAACAACCAAACTTGATTCTGTCCATAAGTCCATAGGAATTTTACCAAGTTTGATCCATATAGGAACAAAACCAAAGACAAAAAATTCAGGGACAATACCTCAAGTCCATTTACGAAGGAGCATAGGTTTGCCACCCAGATGCCATGGTCCATGGGATAGGATCAACTCAACAAATTTTGGACGTCTGAATTGGAAGCAGATGGGATCATTCTCAAGAATCGTAATGGTAGGCATTTCAATTTTGCCTCAAATTCTCTCTATAAGGTGGTATATGACGGCATATGGTAGTTTCGCATCCACATGTTGACCAACAATGGAGTTTTCCCACACCCTAACTCCTTGAGAGATGACTTGCTCGAAAGGAACCACAACTATTTTATCCCCCACGGATGTAGGCAGGTATAAGGAAGTGAATAAATAAGACGAACGAAAAAGAGCGGCCCAAGAAGATTTCAAACTACCATTAGCTGACGGCTCTAGTAAATTTTGCTTTAAACTTTCTTTCACCGAGCCAATGGAATTTTTACTTCTATCAACCAGTCCAATTGCATGATTATTTACCACCCGACACGACCCAACATAAGTTAAATTCACTAACCTACTCGGCCCAACTTCTTTATTTTTTATTTCCTTCACACACGGCCAAACACCTTCAAGACAAATTGAAAACTATGAAGGGCCTCTTTGTCCTTTCACATTGCTGTTTATTTAAAAAAGAAAAGGTTATTTTTTTCTCCCTTCATTTTTTTTCACGCAAAAAAGGCCTCCCCACCAACATATTTCTCTTGCACTCTCTCTCCCTCTCTCACCGATTATTCACTCTCCTACTTTCTCTCACGTCTGTCACTGTGTAACAAGCTAAAGACGATGCAACCGATGACTTGCACTAGCCATGAACCAGAGCTCTAACTGTTATTTGCACTAGCCACAAACTGTACTTTTGGCATCATTCATTCAACAACTGCCTCTCGTCCTAAACACCAAAAATCGAAGCCAATCGTTGTACACCTCCATTTTTCTACCAGATTTGCTAATTAGAGTAAGATTTTTATAGTTTTGGATTGTTTCTTAAGTGATTCTTGGATAGCCATCAAGTTCTTAGTCTAAAATAACTTGTTTTTGGTGTTTGAAGATTAGATTTAAATTGTGGATTAGTTTTATTTGTGTTTTCTAGTATGGTATTGAGATCAAATTGGTAAATTCCTTATGCTCTGGAGAATTTTTGGGATATTAGGGGGTAGGATTCAATGATTTAGTTGGGGTTTGTTGAAGATTTTTGATTACTCATGAAGTTAACCATATTTCAATGTTATATTTCAGCTTTTGGAAATAATTATTTAGAGGGAAAAAATAGTCAAATGGTGAAAAATGACCCAAATCTGAAAAAAAGAGCACAAAATGCACAAGTTGAAGATATTTATGAAAATGATACTAGAAGTGCCAAGTGTCATGAACATGCTTGTCCAAGGCGTTGTTTGCCAATGACCACATACCCAAACATCCTCACACCACCTTATGTTTATGCTTTTGTACTTAGTTTAGCTTATTTCCTTTAATTTCTATGTCTTTTGCTTGTACGTGACATTTCACACTTTTTATATGCAAGCTTGTCATATTTGAAAATGTTTAAGACTATAGGGGAAGCCCACTAGTCAATTCCCTGACTAAGCCTTGTTATACTTTTTGCAAACCAAACTTTCTTGCAATTGTTAGTCTTCAATGCTTTCTTTAACGATGTTTTCAATGCTTTTCTTTCTGTCTTACGTTTTATAAAACCATTTTCTTCAAAAATATGAAGGGAGGATATATCATACCACGAGTTTGCTCGTGAATTTTGAATTTAGTATGGCTAACTTTCACCAAATTAGAACAAGTGTCACACAATCGTTTGTCATTTATTCGAAAGGTTGTGATTGTGACAAGTGGCATCAAAGCTTTGTTAGGTCCTTGGCTAAATGAGACGCAATTATGTCGGTAACGAAACAACTGTCAAATTCGTTGTCTGAGCAACTGATTGAGATCAAAGAACAATTCTTGTAACTAAGAGAATTGCAGAAAAAGTGAGATTTCTCCATCTTGGTTATCATCGACCGGTTCTTGAAGTATGTTCCTTTCAACCCCACTACTAAACAATATTTTATCAAGTTGACAACACAATTTTTCTTTTTAAGCATGAGAAAAGTTGTGGGGAGTCCCGATGAGTATCATGAGCGACAAAGATGGTAGATTCATTGGTACCTTATGAATCGAGTTATTTACCTTCTTGGGGACGAGCTTGAATATTTCCTCAAGCTATCACACTTAGACTGATGGCCAGACCGAATGATTTAATTGTATGCTCGAGGAGTATATGTGCCATTTCGCTGATACAAAATAAAAGAATTAGGCCTAGTTGCTGGATATGGCTCAATTATGTTTTAACGATCAAACTAAATCATTAACGGGGAAGAGTTCCTTCGAAATTGTAAGTGGAAGACAACCGTTATTGCCTCATATTGGGTTAGCTAGACACATATATATTTTTTATATTGGATACATGTGAACCAAAATGTTGATATGGTACATTCTTGAGCTATGCATATATTTTGCTCATATTAGACATAGGGCTAGGTAGAACAAGTTCTTTATATGGTAGAAGTTTGGGTTGTTGTAAGTATGTAATCAACAACTATATGTATGATTAAAAAATATATGCAATTTGTTATATATTAGTTCTTTGATGGAAAGTTTGGGTTGATTCAATTGTTCAATTAATATGTGTAGTTTAGCAACTTTGTGTAATCTCAAAGGCTTTACTTATGTACTATCTGGGTTGTGTGTCATTGTTGGACTTCAGAACAGGAGCAATATAATCATATGGATATGTCAAATTATAAAATTTTTCATTTGAAAATAAAAAGCCTTGACATGTAAAACGTGTCAAGAATTAACTCAATTGTCAATTTTTTAGCGTCAAGAAAAGCTTCCATTTGACATATAATAAGTGTCATGGTTAAATATTCTTGAAGAATAAAACATGTTAAGGCTAAACAAATTATTGACACGTAAAACATGTCAACTGATCTCATATACTTGACATTATAACGTGTCAAGTAGATTTCATCTTGACGCTTATAAACTGAAAAAAAAAAAACTCTTATTTCGACATTAAATTACTTGATGTATTTAAAAGTGTCAAGTAAATAAATACTTGCTTGGAAAAAGCGTCAAGTAATGCTATTTTCGTAGTAGTGGTTATATAAGGAAAAATCCACAAGCTCACAACTTGATGAAAAACTGGAAGCAGGCTACAGACATTGCTTGAGCTTACTTAAAGAAAGCCTAGAAGCATATGAAAAGGTGGGCTGATAAGAAGTGTTGTCCTCTCGAGTTTTATGTAGGAGATAAAGTCCTCATCAAGCTGAAGGAAAATTAAATTTAGTTTTGAAGGCACAAAGATCAACGCCTCGTCAGAAAAAATGAGGGGCCTATGGAAGTCCTCAAGAAGATAGGAAATGCACCGTATAGATTGGTGTTGCCTACATGGATGAAAATCCATCCAATACTTCATATGAGTAACTTTAAACGTACCATCAAAATCCCAATGTCAAGCATCACAACAATATTGCTAGACCATGTATCAACCTAAAGTAGAAAGAAAATAAAGAAGTTGCAGAGATCCTTGTAGATCGAGTAAGGAAGGGTAGAAGGCCCACGAGGAGAAGCCATTAATTCCTGGTCAGGTGGAAGAACGTCCCTGTGGAAGAAAGAAGTTGGGAATGTGTCGAAGACCTTGAAGCATGAAAGTAGAAGATCAAAGAGTTCTAGATTCGTCAGTTGATAGAAACGTCAATTGTTTAAGTGGGGGAGAATGTCATGAGCATGCTTGTCCAAGGTGTTGTTTATATATGACCACATGCCTAAAACATCCTCACACCACCTTATGTTTATGCTTTTGTACTTACTTTAGCTTATTTACTTTAATTTCTATGTCGCTTGATTATAAGTGACATTTCACACTTTTCATATGCAACCTTGTCATATTTAAAAATGTTTAAAATGTACTGTAGGGGAAGCCCACTAGTCAATTTCCCCACTAAGCCTTGATGTACTCTTTGCAAACCAAGCATCTCTTGCAATTGCCAGTCTTCAATGCTTTATTTAATGATGTTTTGAATGCTTTTCTTTCTCTCTTGCGTTTTATAAAATCATTTTCTCTAAAAACGTGAAGGAAGGCTACATCTTACTGCAAGTTTTCCCGTGAACTTTGAATTTAATACAGTTGGCTTGTTCATAGAGTTATAACAAGTGTTGCACAATCGCCCGTTCAATATTTGAAAGATTGTGATTGGTACACCAAGCATGAGTTGTGCTACACTTGTTATGCCCAAAAACTCAAAAGCATGACATAGAAGAAATGTCTTAGCATTGAGTCTAAAAATACAAAATCACCGTGGCGCCTTAATGAGCATCGCCCTACTCTTCGACAAGAGGTGCCAATCGTCGTTGTGCTTCTCCCGAGCGCCACGACACTCCAGATTTTCACAAAAAATATAACTGCATGCCTTTTACCTGTATTTTAAATTTAAATACCATTTTATTTCATTTTTGTTTATGACTTCAATTTCACTTAAAACACTATAAAATTCTTGTAAGTTTTGTCTGAAAAGTTCATTAAAAATCTCTCAATTTCTTTGAAGATTTTTTTTTTTTTGAAATTTCCAATGATCTTTGAAGCCTCCCAAGGATGATGAAGGACTAAAGGTAAGTCTTTTTTAGAATAGGGATTTAGATGATTTTCTTGAGAATCTATGCTTTCTTTATGAATATTTTAATACATTCTCGATTGAATCTTGTGCTGAATTTTAATGAAGTTCTTGTTTAATGAGTTGGCAACTCCTGAAATTATTGTTCCTGTATACAAAATTCAAATAGCGCTAATCATCATTGTTTGAATTAAGTTGCAAAATTTCACGAGTTCTTGTTAGATGGGAGACTTTATCTATAATCTTGCATGTAATGATCAAATTATTAATCAATCTAATGATTAGAGTTAATCAATCTTTAGAATGTCACAACAAATATCCCTAAAATCTTAATGCTAATTTGAATGGGCATGGAAACCGTTAAGGATAGGAATGATTTTGGAGAATTTAGTTTGAATAATGAGTAATTCCAGTTCAATAGATGTAGACAACTAGAGCTTTCATGATTAATTGGTTGAGAGATTCTTTTATAAATCTTGTATGTGTTCTAATATTTAAAAACTAAAACAATCTACTTTTACAACTACAATTTTCTATTTCTGGCAACAACCCTTCCATTTCAATGAATTCTAGAATTTGACAAAAGAAACATAAACGGTCCTTTCCGGTTCGATCTCAAACTTACTACTATTACTAGTCTTTATAGGGATGAGAGTGTAGTTTGGTGTGTTGGAAGAGAAACTCCTATCATATACGTAGGCTTATTGAAAGTTGTAATCTTATCAAGCAATCCAACCCCACTTTTCTAATGTTGTCATGTAGATCATACAATTTAATCTCGGATTTGACATAAAACATAAGCGAGTGAATGAAAGTTTAAACCTCGTATTTTGTTGGGAACTCGTATTTTACGTCTACAAACTGATGGTGGTGGTAAGTTTAAACCTGTTATACCTCTCTTATCTCAAAATGGCATTGAACATCCTTCTTCCACTGTGGGGAATTACGAAACTTCATCCTCTATGGTTCCTTCTCCTGTTAATGCTCCTCATGTTATCAATGCTCATCCTATGATGACTCGAAGTAAGTGTGGCATTTTTAAACCTAAGGCATATTTAGTTGATTACACACAACATGAACCATGTGATGTCAAAGAGGCTCTTAAACACCCTCATTGGAAGAAAGCCATGGAAGATGAATATATTGCCCTGATGAACAACAACACTTGGACCTTTGTCCCTAGGCCGATTGACAAAAAAATTATTGGGTGCAAATGGGTTTTCAAAATCAAAAGAAACACTGATGGTTCGATTGCTCGTTACAAGGCTCGCTTAGTGGCCAACGGTTTCCATCAAACACCTAATATTGACTACACGGAGACCTTCAGTCCGGTTGTTAAACCAGTTACTATTCGAGTTCTCTTGATTTTTGCTCTCATGAAAGGTTGGTCCATTTGTCAGCTTGATGTAAATAATGCTTTTCTTCATGGTTACCTACATGAATATGTTTTTATGGAACAACCATTTGAATTTCATGCCTCTGCTGCTCCACCAATCGTATGTCACCTCAAGAAAGCCTTATATGGCCTAAAATATGCCACTCTTACTCATCTTGAAATCTCTTTTAGTGTTAACAAAGCTTGTCAGTTTATGCACTCTCCAACTATTTTACATTGGCAAATGGTGAAACGTATACTCCGTTACCTAAAGGGAGTGTTATCTCATGGGTTATGGCTCCAAAAGTCGAGTCATCTCAATCTATATGGCTTTGTAGATGCTAATTGGGCTTCAGACCCTGATGACAGAAAATCCACTTCTGGCTTTTGTGTCTATCTTGGTGGTAACTTAATCTCATGGAGTTCCAAGAAACAATCTATAATCTCTCGTTCAAGCACAGAACCAGAGTATCGTTGTTTTGCTCTTGTGGCTACTGAAATGGTATGGATTCGTTCTCTTTTAATTGATCTTAATATTATCTTAAATCATCCTCCTATTTTGTGGTGTGACAACTTAAGTGCAGTTCATCTAAGTGTTAATTCTGTACTCCACTCCAAAACAAAACATGTTGAGATCGATATCTACTATGTTCATGACTTGATGTTTCAAAGAAAAATAGAAGTTCGCCATCTTCCAGCCATTGATCAAATTGCGGATGTTCTCACCAAACCGTTGTCAGCCACAACTTTTCAAAAATTCAAACAGAAACACTATCGTTGATGCTGCTACCCTTTGTTTGCAGGGGGTGTTAAGGCAACCCATTAACAAGCCCATTATTTGCTCTCTTATTCTTTATTTCTTATGTGTATAAAACCCAAATTATAAGGATTATTTTATGATATTTTAGAGGAATACTTTGTTGTGGGTGAGTGTAGGGTAAGAATTTTTCCTCTCAAGCTTTCTATATATATTCATAACACTCTACTCCAAAAACAAGGGAATGATATATATAAAAAGCTAGGGTTTTCTCTTGCCAATTCTTCCTCTTCTATGATTTTTTATCCTCAAGTGAAAGATGCATCATATCAACATCATGTCTTCATGAATGATACATTCTCCCACAATATATAGAAAAAAATAAAATAAAATCTCATCCAGCATTTGTTAATCTTTCTCTCTCATCCATTTCTTTATAATTGGATTGGTATTCAACAAACTGTAGCCAATCTGAAATCCCCATTTTCCTTCCCCGCTTCAATTCTCCCCTAAATCGATAATGCTCAATTTCTCCTTCCTGTTCATCCTCAATCCTCCGATTTTCATTTCTTTCTGATATCGGTTTTGGTGGTAATTAATTCATCGACTGTTCTTCGCAGCAGAGAGAAATAATTCGACCATGGGATTTAGATCTCTGTTCCGAAAAAAGAAACCCTTCTCCTCCGTTAATTCTCCACTCGTTTTCTCATCCTCCACACTCGGATCTCGATCCTCATTAGATGATTCAGAATCTCAGATCACAGAACTCGAGGAAGTATTCAAGAAATTCGATGTGAACGGTGACGGAAAGATCTCCTCTGCTGAATTAGGCTCGATTATGAGAAGCCTAGGGCACAACGCTACAGAGGAAGAGCTCGGGAAGATGATAGACGAATTCGATGCCGATGGCGACGGATTCATCAATTTGCACGAATTTGTGGAATTAAATACTAAAGAAATCGATCCGGAGGAATTGTTGGAGAATCTGAGAGAGGCGTTTTCGGTATATGATATCGATGGAAATGGATCCATCTCTGCTGAGGAATTGCATAAGGTTCTGCGAAGTTTGGGGGACGATTGTTCGGTAGCAGATTGCCGGCAGATGATCAGCGGCGTCGATAGCAACGGCGATGGAATGATTAGCTTTGAGGAGTTCAAGGTGATGATGTCGACGGGACTGTCCGTCGCTGGCGGCTGAGTTTGAACATCCGCCGGTAGATTTCAAGAGGAATTTGGTAGAATTTGGATTTTTTTTTCTTCTTCCGTTCTGTCTCCGACGAAAATACCGGCAGTTCTTCACTATTTTATATATATATATTTTTGGAGAATTGTAAAAAAAAATTGTAAAAATATTTAGACAAATTTTGTTAGATTCTATAAATAATAGACATTTATATGCGTAATTGATAGACATGAATAAAAATCTACCAATTTTTATCTATATTGATATAATCAAAATTTTTAGTCGATAAATATTTTAATTTATTTTACTATTTTAAAAAATGTATGGTTTTTTTCTATATCTTTTTTCGCCCTATTTTTTGTTTTGTTTATAAAAATGAGATATTGTTGCATCCAAATGTTATGTATTATTATTGTAGGTAAAACTTTTACCTACAATTTCATGTTTATTAAAAATTTAGCATTTTTATTTCTTAGTGCCAAGTTATAAATAAATGTGCAGACTATTTATTTGGTTAAATTGTCTCTAAACTTGTATTTTGTTTCAACTTAATTATTTTATTTCTAATCTTATGGATCGGTAAATACAATATTTTCATTATTTGGGTTTACTTATTTAATATTAAGAAAGATTTAGACAAAAGATTTAAATTTTACAAATGTTCTAAATTATAACCTCATAATAATTATTAATTATATATAATTTTTTAAATTAAATTCAAATGATTTTCTTATTTATATTATACTAAATTAATTATGTATATGACAACTTCCTTATTTGGCCTATTAATTAAGGTATAAATTTATTATGGAAATTAATTAGGAATATTTTATTAATTCAATATAAAATGAAATCTTTTCTTATATGGAATAATTTAATGATTAAAAATAACATTGTATCATTATTTGCATCACCCGTGAACATTTTGAGATAAAAATTCTGACGCCAGCGAGGATTTTGTCTTCTTCATAATTCAATTTCGGTCGTTTCTTCCATCAATTTCGTTGTTATCAATATCGTTCTTCAATTTGGTTCTTCAGTTTGTTTCGAAATTTCATTTTATATACAACTTCTGGTTAGTTGTCTTCCTAAATTACTTTCTTTTTCTTTAAATTTCAATCAATTACTTTCGTTTTCCTTTTCTTCAAATTTCGTACTTTACCGAGATTTTGCTTACACGTATATACCACTTCATATATACAATATGTCATATGTATTTTTTCTTCTTCCGTTTCGTAGTACATATTTTTTTCCTTAAAAGATTTGTTCTTTCTTTTTCCATTTCGTAGCATTGGTCATGTTCTTCCTATTTTGTTTAATTTTTTATTGTTCAGTTCATCTTCCTGCCATGTTCGATATATAATTTTTATTCAATGTCCCGTCGTTCGTATATACTATGGTATGCCACTGAATAATAAATTTATGTTATGTGATTTGTCACATATATACTATTGCACATATTCAATAATACATACACATATTCTTTTTCATGTTCTGTGACTTTCTCTTACTGTGTATATATACCAATATATACACAGATTATATATTCATTCAGTATTTTTTTTTATTTCTTACATATATGTTATTGAATAATTTATTTATGTTTTGTGATTTGTTACATATATACTACTTCATATATTCTTGTTTTAACAACGATTTCAATGAATTTTTTTCTCTCGCGTTTTCTAGAGCATTTTCCCAAAAACATGACGGGAGGTTGAATCGTACGCTGAGTCTGTTCGTGGATTTTGAATTTTGATTAGGTGACTTGTTGACTGGGTCAAACAAGTGCCGCACAATCGCTCGTCCCATGTTTGAAAGGTTGCAATAAAAAATACATAAAGAATGTTATCTTCAATATACCATAGTGTATTTCAAATACGAAATATAAATTCTTACTAACCTTAAATGAACAATATATACTATAATATACCCATAATCACTATTGTTTCAAACATAACTTATTATTTATTACATATAAAATGAATATTTGAAATAAAATACATAAACCAATTTAACAAATTGATAGCATAACCTTTCATTCATAAAATATACAATGTATTGTTTCATATATACTATTCATAAACCAATTTAAAATTCAACCACTTTTTTCATACAATTCCCTGGATCTTCAATTCTTTCATCAAAGTCCCTACCTTGCAAACAGATTTAGTTTTCCTCAACATTACATATACCAGAGAACAACTAATGTTTTAATGGCATATATTACATATACTCATCATAATTTTTTTCTCATTCATGTTCCTGTAAACATAAACAACTTTCATATATAATCATTATTATTTCAAACATAAAGTATTATTTACTACGTAAGATATAAATATTTAAATTAAATAATAAACAAATTGATATAAGAACCTTTTATTTATAAAATATACATCGTATTATTCAATATATACTATAATTACGTGAAATATATAAAAAATAATGCAAAATGAAAGAAAGAATGGATGGAGAGAGAGATTGGAAAGTGAGAGAAATCAGGAGGGGAGAATTTTTTAACATCACAAAAAGAAAAATAATCAAGGGACAATTTTTATTATAATATTACCATAATAGAATTAATCACTTACCATATTTGCATAGAATATCTAATAAATGCAAATCTTAATTATGGTCCACTTTCCTTTTTTCTTTTTCTATTTTTAATATATTATTAATAATAAAGATAGATAAATTGGTAATATGGGCCCTATACTTGTGTAAAATATTAGTTAATTTAGAACATTTCTAAAAAATTTGAGAAATTTAGGTCAATCTTGTAATATGGTATACAATTTTAAGTCATCTTAGTTAAAGACCCTAATATTAAATTATATATATACATATTTGACAAAGTATAGTATGTAGCAATCTTTAGCGTGAGTTAGGAGTGGAGGTGCTAGGTGTCACGGACATATTTTTCCAAAATGTGTTTACCTTTGGTTATATGCTCCGATTAGCTCCCACTTATCTTATCTTTAAGCACCATACTTAGTTTAGGCATTTGCATTTCATTTGTAGTCATAAAGCTTGGGTGTGACGTTTCGGCATTTTCATATGCAAGCCTACCAGAGCTGAAAATGTTCAAAATGTACTATAGGGGAGGCATACCAGTTGAATCCCCGCCCAAGCATTAGTTGTACTCTTTGCAAGCAACCCTTTTTCCTTGCAATTGACAGTCTTTAATGCTTATTGTAACGTCTATTTCAATGTATTTCTTTCTTTCCTGCGTTTTATAAATAAATTTCCCAAGAACGCTGAGGAAGGTTACGACATACGTCGACGTTACCCACAACTTTCGGATTTTGATCGGCTGACTTGTTCATCGAGTTAGAACAAGTGCCGCACAATCGTCCGTCTCAAGGTTGAAACTCTACGATTGTGACACTAGGCGACCAAGAGAAATGAAAACCTTTAAAGGAAAGTTTGGGCTGCAAAGGTTGTGTTGAGTGTGTGGGCCAAGAGGTTAGATGTTGCCAAATGAACCTATAAGAGTTCTAATAGGCGACAAAAGCATGGTTGAGAACATCTAAGGCATCTAGGCGTTTTGAATTGTTGGTTGTTAAGCGGTCAAATGCAAGAAAACCTCTAAGGACTTGAATTAGGCGTCAAGCATGAAGGCATGGGATGCTAGGTGAGATGGACATGTCATGGATGGTCATTTGTGCTAGGCAAGATGACTTGAGTAGGCGAGATGTTGGAGCTAGGCGTGATGACTTGTTTGGCTGGCTTGTGCAAGGATAAGCCTTACGGCCTCTGTTGTGAGGTTAGTAGGCGAGCAAAGTGAAGTTTGTAGGATTTCAAGGCAAGTCGGTGTTAAGGAATTCAAGTGCCCACATCATGCACCATGCATTTTTTCAGCAAGTAGGAGGTGTTAAGTAGTGGCAACATGTTGACAAGCAAAGTGCTCTATAAAAGGGCAACTTTTGTACGCTAAGTGGGAGCAAATTACTCATGTGTTTTCTCTCAAACATCTTGAAAACACCTTCTAAATGAGTCTAATTTATTGAGGAGGGCTACCGCACGAAAACTAGGCGAGATGACATAGGTTTGAGTTCAAGAAAGAAGGAAAGGTAATTTTCGGAGGGATTTTGGGCAGTCTTCAGTTCCAGAAGGCTTCAAAATGTATTGCTTAGTGTTTGAAGTTGAAAGTTTGAGGTAAGTATGTTAAGACAATTCTAAGCAAGATCGTAAAAAGGAAATTTTCCATTTTGAGGTCTGGATTAAAAGTTATAAGTGTTGGAAGTTGAATGAAGTTTAAAATTTTTTCACAGTTTCTGGACAAGCATGAGGTGGCCAAGCATCATAGCGTGAAAGGGTTTACAAGCATGGGTAGATTAGGTAACGAGGTTATTCTAGGCATTTTTGGAGCATGGCACAACATGGCACAATTGAGCAACTGGGTTGCACTTAGGTCGTTCACATGACCATGCACACAAAGAGGTTAGAAAGCACGCACGTAGGGTGTGCCACGCAGAGCCAGACAACCATACGCGCACGACATGTTAATACGCATGATCAAGCTTCTGATGTCCTGTGCACGTTCGCATGCTGCCTGCGATCATACTATGTGACAAGCAATATCATGGCTTGATTTTTAGGTTGTTTTGATATTTTTGGAATTTTGAGCAAATTTTGGATATTTTTCATGATCAAGAAATTAATTAAGACTTAAAATAGATTTTTCAGGTTAAGAAGAATTTGAATAAAATTCTAAGCCAAAGGGTTGGACCAAGTGTTGTGAGTGAAATATGTACTTAACGGTTTCTAAAACGAACTTCTAAAATGAATTTCTAAATTGATTTTTCTAAACATGCTTTACAAACTAATGTTTAAAGCTTGTTTTGAGAAATGTATTTGAACTTACTAATTTAGTTAATATTGCAAAGCATGTGTTTAAAAAGTTTAGACGCTGAACTCATGATTTAGCAAAGTATGAATTTAAGCTAGTTTACCAAAGTTTATATTTTATTGAAAGCATGTTTATGACTGTGATTTGAAAGCAAGAATATTCTACATTCCATTAGGAAAGGTATACTTTGTTATGCCTATGACGAGGAGGATAGCAGTGAAAACTGTATCGTATGTTAATCTCTTGATGACGAGGTATTCCGTCGCTTGGTACATCTTTTAACGAAGGGGTGATTTGATGCTCAAATGTCTTATGATGATGAGGTGTTGCGTACTGGCTTGTTTTCCATGCTAAGAACGGGTTGTGGATTCATGATCAAAAGTGATTTATGAAATGGTATCAAATGTTTAAAGTTTACAAGTATCATGTTTATGAAATGGATTCCAACTACTTGAGTATTTCTAAAAGCCAAGGTTTTATGCTTAACTGTTATTGAAAAACATGTTTTATGAACCGTCACTCACTAAGTCTTTTGAGTTAACTTTTCAAATGATTTCTCAATTTTTAGGAATAGATTGTGTATCTTCGAGTCTGAGCTTACTGTTGTTGGGCCAATCAGTTTAAAAAAGTTGTTAGAGTATCTTGAGTTTAATATTGGAGTCACTGAGTTACTCCGTTTAGAGTTAGATTTGGTTATGGATAGATCTGTGGTTTAGTTAGATCTGTGGTTTAGTTAGATCTGTGGTTTCCATGTAAACCAGAGTTTAGTATCCATGTAAGAATTGTTTTTTTTTATATAAATTTTTTAATAAATGGACTACACTACAGTTTCATAAGTTGTGTTATTTGTTTCCACATGTGTCTCGTATAAAATGGTAGAAGTTAAGGGTTAGCTAATGTCATTAAGAAAAAAACGATGTTGGTTGACTTCACCTGTCTGTCGGGTCGAGAGTAGGTGCTCTGAAAGGGGGTGTAATAGTTTCTATCATCAATGAACTGTTAGTGTTTAGTTTTTCAGGTTGATGCGTGCTTTTTGTTTTTCGTTTCATCGTAATCCCATTGAAATCGATTTCTTCTTTTTTCCGTCTAAAATGGTGTTTTTTTATCATGCTTTGTTTAAATTTGTGTGTTATTACTTAAAAGTTACGGTCTATCAATGATATGTTTGTATCACTGATAGACTGTTAATATTTAGTTTGTGATGTTGATGTCTAATCTTTGTTTTTCTCTTCGTCATAATTCATTGAATCAATTTCTTGTATATTTGTTTGAAATTGTGTTCTTCGTCATTCTTTGTTTAAAATTTGTGTGTTATTACTTAGGGTTAGTGTTACGCCCAGCTCCAAATTAATCACTCCCTGCAACCTAGTGGAGGCATGTCGCCTAAACATCCAACGCGTATCACACTACGTAACAAATGATAAACGCATAGTGAGCAGAGCAACTTCTTTAACTAGTCTTATCGCAGAGTTTCCTTCTTGAAACTAAACTCTTTTCGCCTCAATGCAACAGAAAAATAACTTCTTAAACTTTTAAGCTTCCAATCGATAAGCACAACACCATACAGTAGAATAGAAAATACAATTTTACTTTTATTACTCGATCCAATGTTTTACAATTACATTTTACTTTCTCACGTAATACAAAGGTAAATCTTCGACTTTGAACGTGTTGCCTAACTCTCACCAAACTAGGATCACTACTAGAATTAGGAGTTCTACCAACGCATACATGCATCGACAACAATAGAAAAATGCATCGAGAATGACTCTCATGATGCAGTAAGCCACATCGGAAAGAGTGTCAGCAGTACTGCATCGGGGAAGGCAAAACCGACGCACAAACAGGATGACATTCGCAATTCCTTTTTTTCGACACAAGCTTAACCAATTGAAACAAAACGTCAGAGAATGGCTACTTCTGACGTCCAGTAAATGCGTTGGCAATAGGGAATTGCCAACTTCGGTTTCGTCGACAATAGGGAACGTCTAACGCAACGTTAGAGGACATTGGCTTGCCGCAGCGTCGGTATAGGCAACCATTCCCGACGCACAAACAACGGCAGAAAAATTTATATATATATTTTTTAAAATTTATTATTATTTTTTGCTATTGTGTTCTGATTCGATTTAAATTCAATCAATTTCTCAAAAAAACAAACATAAAATTAATAAAAAATTATTAAAATACCAAATAAAATTTATATTAAAATTAATTCGAATATTCAAAAAGTACACATCTGTAGGTTCAGAAATTACATGAAAAATAAAAGTAAAAACTAATTCTCTAAAGTGCCGTAGACGCCAGTTTTCCCAAGCCTCCCAACCTACAATACATAAAATTAAATTTAGATATATATTATCGATAAGAAAGAGAACTTAAAAATGGAAAAATGCATACCGCAATGGAATCAAGGTCCTCTGTGTGCTCGATTCAGCTCTTCAATCATCTTCCTCACTTCTTCCATCTATCGAGCACTTTCTTTATCTTTTTGGGCACTTTCTTCCATTCGTCGCTCATGCAACTTCGACATTCTTTCTTGTTTTTCAATTAATTGTTGAGTGCTATCAAGGCGAGCTTTTGGTTCAGTAACCTCCCCAGCGTGTATCTCTTGCTCATAACATGAAGACGAAGAACTTCCAGTAGTCTTTCGAGACTTAGGTTTGGTTTCCCAACCAAGACCTTTTGAGTAGTCTGGTTGTCTACCCAAAACTGCCTCGCATATCATGTCCCGAGAGAGTGGTTGAGAACCCTTTGGGGGTGGGCTAGGACTAAAATTCCAGCATTTGATTCTGCAAGAAATTTTTTAATTAGGTTAAACTCGTAAATTAAATATACAAAATAAAACAGAATTTTTTCATAAACTTACATATGAGTGCGAGTATTAGGTTGAGAGGCATCTATGAAAACAAAAGACAATTAGAAACAGAACTCCACGTTTAAATAATTAATTATTTATGTAACAAAACTAACTTAACATGTCACCCACCGAGAACGTTTCTTCCCCGTTATTGAACGCATTGGCATTGCAATAAAAAAAAGCATCAGTCTCATCGAAACCGACGTGGAATGGCATAGTACCTATGGACATATAAACCAAAATTAATTAAACAAATGAGAGTACTTGAAACTGAATATATGAAAATTGAAATATATGTGAATATGTGATTCGTCATTATTATTCGTCATCACTTGATCTGCTTTGAATGGATACTTATTCCTTATCATCGTTTATGACGTCGTCAACGACATGACACACAATTAGTTTTCTACAACTGTAGGATGAACATCGGGACTGCACGGGGTGTCATCCTCAATGTGTTCATCCATACGATGTCCGACAATGATTTCTAGTACATTTAGTTGCTAATCTTCAACATCATTTGAGCACATCTAATATATGTTTATTTTGGACCACTTGAACTACATTCCAATGGGCACCATTTTTTGGGACTTTGAGGTAGAAGACTTGATGTGCTTGGATTGCGAGAATGACTGGTTCCTCAGAAAATCAAAAGCGAAACGTGTTGTCCGTATGATTTTTGTTCTTGTCCGTATCAAAGCATCTACACTTGAATAGCCAAACACGTCGTCCCAACGGATATTGAATTGTTACACCGAAGAAATTGTTGTCGGCGCTTCTACTGCCACTGTTTTCACCGATTACCATGACTCCACTGTTTTTATCAAAAATCACGCTCTATCGTGTGAATTCTTACACCACCGATAAATTGTAGGATCGAACGTCAAGTAAAGATCCTACGCTAGTGAGAAGAAATCATGAGAAAGGTTTTCTCTCTTATTCATGCTACATACTTGATCTCTGAACCAATCAAAAAAAGGCCCATTGACGTCTTTTGAATAAGTCGGTAGTGCTTTGAGCTTGACAACATATCAACCTCAAGTGTTCTTAAAGTACATAGGTTTGAGTTTTTGTGACGACTATAACTTAACAAAAACTTAAAGTGCTAGTGCCGTATAGAGTTGAAAGTACGTACTTGTGGTACTCCGCTATTGTATCTACATTGTTCAGGATGTACCAATGAACTTGACACACCTAATGGTCGTATCTTCTGCACAAACATTTTAAACTCATCAAGTACCTCGTCATCGGGAATGCTATCATCATTTCGTTTATCTCGAGTAAATTAAGTTTCAATCCCACTTAGATATCTTGAACAAAAAGTTCGAACTTACATATCTTGAACAAAATGTCCCTGATTCATTCATCACATATTCTTTTGCAATAGACCCCTCTAGACGTGCTTTGTTTCAGACAAAATGTTTCAGCTTGCATAGATGTAACGTCCTGAGTTTAGGAGGGAAACATGAATAAATCGGTATCACATTTGAATGAGAGGGATCCTAAAGACAAAAAATGAGGATATGATAGTAAGAAAGACTTAAAATAATTAAAAGTTACTACCTACACTAACAAAGTGCATCTTCCTTTTCGGTGTCTCGATCATAGGAACTCCAAAGTTAAGCATGCATAGTTTGGAGTAATTGTATGTTGGGTGACGTTCTGGAAATTTTTCTAGGATGTATGTGAGTGAGGATAAAGCATGCTAAAAGGACTCCTGTTGGTTTGTGGGGATGACTTTCAATTAAAAAAGTCTTAAGGACTTGTAAGGATTATGTTGTCAGGTCGTAGGGAAATGTCAGGTATCCTACTACTGGACCTTGGAACAAAAAATTAAGAGCTTGCATATATATTTTTCCTTATGCATTGACGTAGTTAAGCTGCATAATGTGTTGATGCAGATGACTGATATTGATGATTGATATGTCATGACACATGATATATTAATCACATGATTAAGGATTTTATGATTTATATTAATGTCATGTTTATGATGTTGCTACATGCTTTGGACTGTGGTGTATCTATTAACTTTGTCTATTGAGATTTTTACCCCACCTGTAATGTGATCCTATCTATGGAGTCACTCACACGATAATGAGTGTTCCTACAGGACTAGTCAAACGATTTAGAGGTGTACCTATGGATCACATGCATGGTTAGGGGACAGTTTTTCACTATGTATACGGGATCACTCGAACGATAAAGGGTGTTCTGACGGGATCACTAGCACGATAACGGGTGTACCTACATATTACAAACACGTTTATGAAGTGTTTACTTGCGATCACTCGTATGATAAGGGGTGTTCCTACGAGTCACTCACACGATAAGGGGCATTCCTACTGTCTCACTTGCCCAGGTGTGCTCCATTGAACGCACGACACTATTATTATGTTTCTAACGAGAAGTTAACAGATTACTTAACAAGACCAGTAGTAGTCCCTTACTGAGTATATTTATATACTCACTCTTTTCTATGTTTAATATTTCAGGCAAAGATAGAGGATCAGGAAAGCTGGCGAGCGACAGGAAGGATCTGTGACATGTCATATGAGGACTCAATTTTGCTTCCACGTCTATGTATAAGTTTTTTAGTATTTTGGTTTTAAAAACCTTATTTAAAATTTTGTCTCATTTGTTTATATTTATTGCTTTAAAGAATTGTTATAACCCGCAGGCCATGTTTTCAAATTATTTTTATTGATTATGTCGATTTTATATCTTTAAACATTTATTTAATATAAATTTCATTAAAATTTTAGTTTTTCCTTTTCAAGAAAGTGTCTTTTGATATTTTTTTTTTAGTAATGACCTTAGCATAGTTTAAAAGTTTGGGTCATTATAGTCATGCCCATTAAGTACAATTGGAGGAGGCCTACGCTCTACACTTCCATCATGTAGCTTACTTTTACGCAAAACATGGTTATTTGGAAATAACGTCGGTGTCCCATGAAAGATATTTTTTCTCTTATCTCGAATGACGATCTATCTCTCATGCATATGGGACATGCCTGATACCCTGTCATACTCAACCCGGATAAGTCACCATACGTCGAAAAGTCATTAATCGTTTAGAACAAAGTTTTATACAACTGAAAGAACTGACCGGTAAGAGAATATATGTACGCACACCAAAACTCCATAACTTCTTCAGTTTCTCAATCAATGGTTGGAGGTAAACATCAATTTCCCTATCAAGAGATCTTGGATCAGGTATGAGTAATGACATGAAGAGATTGGACTCTTACATGCAATTCCAAGGTGGCAAATTGTAAGAAATTAACACTACAAGCCACATACTGTAGAGGTACTCATATCCCCAAACAGATTAAACCCATCAGAAGCTAATCCCAAACGAATGTTTCGTGAATCTGAAGCGAACTTAGAAAATTCACAATCAAAATGCTTCCATCTCTCTGCATCCGTTGGATGTCTCTACACATCCTCATTTTGACTTGTTTATCCTTATGCCATATCATGTCAGACGAGCCTTCTTACGATACAAACAATAGCTGTAATCTCAGTATCAATGAAAAGTGAAGCAATACCTTGTGCGAAATTTTTTCTCCTCTGTTAGGAGTAACCTTGTACCGAGACTCACCACACGTTGGACAATGTTGCAAATCTCCAAACTCCTTCCTGTATAATACACAATTGTACTTACACTCATGAATAGTCTCGTATTCTAGGCCCAAGTCATGAAGTTTTCATTTCGTTTCGTAGAACTAGGGAAATCATCATCTCCATGGTAGTCAGGCTCGTGAGCCCATTGTCCTATTTTAGATTATTCGGACTTGTATTCGTGCATGTGCTTTTTCTTGGTGTGAGAATGCTCAAGATCATATTTAGCTTGTTTTCTTTTATTTTTTTATTTTTGTCTGCTTGTCCCCGGGCTGTGGCGTCGTTTTCTTTGTGTTTTTTTCCATGATGTTGTGGGGTTGTTTTTGGTTTTTTTTTTTTTTTTTTGTTGCTTTTGTTATTTTTTTTTTTTGTGCTTTTGGTTTCTTCCTATGTTTGTAAGCATTTTTTGCTCTTGGCCTCAGGCTGTGAGGTCCTCCTTGTTGTTGTAAAATAATATTACCTTCTTAAAAAAAGAAGGGATAGTAGTACTACACATTGGAAACACATGTTTTAACAGTTCCAATAACATATCGAAGGATTTGTTACTCCAATCGTTGAGAACCTTGACATGCATCAACATAACAAAAAAATTCAGGGATGAAAATTCTAAACAGTCGGGTATAGTTCACTAAGTGCTTGGTTTAATAACTTCTGAAATATGTTCGTCGTCTCTTGTGCTACACCACTATTAAACAACGTGTCATTCTCGAAACAGTCCTCTATTTCTTCTTCGTGTTCAATCAGAGCTTGTAAATCATGAAGCATACCTAACATTTCATTGTCTTTAAGAAAAGGGTTATTGCTATTTCCTTCATGGAAAGGGTCATTGCTAGTTCCTTCAACAAATCTTTCTATACCTCTATGCAAGTTCACTCATTCTCCACGATACACCCAATCTGTATAGGAGTGGGATATTCCAATCGTTAATAAATGTCGCTTCACACCCTTTAATGAGTCCCAATTTGAGTTCATACATCTCTTACATGGATACCTTGTCCGTCCGTACTCATCAACGTGATACTTTGCAACCTCTAAAAATTGAAACACTCCCTCTCTATACTCAACCGAGAACTTATTCCTAAGTTTCATCAAACCATTGTCCATCGTTAAAGACTTAGAAAATAATAGGTTTCATCAGTCTTCTATTCCTCCTCTCAAATGATTAAACTTACTCCATGAATAAACTACACCTTACAAGTGCCCAACATCCCAAGTTTCACTACATCTAAGTTTAAACTAAAAAGGCTTCATAACTGTAGGATAGTTACAACAGATCAAAGAAAACTTTCAAGTATTTAAACTATTTTAACAATTTAAAATTTTTCAATTTCAACAATTGAACAATTTCAATGCATTTCAATATAATTTCAATTGGGTCGTCTCTAACAATCACAATTTAAATACATTTCAATATAATTTCAATACATCTTCCCAATTTATACATACA
Source organism: Cucumis hystrix (assembly GCA_025688845.1). Lineage (NCBI taxonomy): Eukaryota > Viridiplantae > Streptophyta > Magnoliopsida > Cucurbitales > Cucurbitaceae > Cucumis > Cucumis hystrix. The sequence goes on from JACWES010000017.1 coordinate 955,689, forward strand.
ATTTCATTCCTAAACTTCAAACAATTTCAATGCGTCTAAACATAAATTTCAACAATTTCAACTCTAAACCTATAACAAATTTCAATATACATTTTATACATACAATTTTATTCATAAACTTCCAACAATTTCAATACATTTAAATATACATTGTAACAATTCACTTTATTCATTCAAACAAATTCAATATAAATGTAAAACATACATTTATTTAACTTAGAAACAAAAATAACAAAAAAAAGCGTATCTTTACCGGAATGTAAAGTAGAGACAGCGACAAAATTCGACGAACGACGACGATAACAAGGATCTCTCTCTCCCTCTCTCTCTTGTTCTCTACCGGGGTATCTCCCGATTAGCTCAAAGATGTCACGAGAATCCACTAATCTCAAAGTTATAAGTGAAAATGTTGAGATTTGTTGGATTCATTGGTTGTAAGTTTGGGCTTAATAGTTTTGCATGTGTATAGTGTAACTGCAATACGTCACTAAGTCAGGTCATTACGCATAATGCGCACCATAACTTTATGTATTGCGTGCTTTAATTTTAGGTGATGAGTCATGGATCATGATCATAGCATGTGAGAGGCTCACTATGTACCTCCTCATTGCGTGATACATAGTCCTCGTTGAGTACAAGTTTCTACTACTTGCCCAAGTGCAAGCAAAAACAGTAGGTTTACCTTGGTGATCCAAGGTCAAACACAGGGAATTGTTTCCAGACATTAGTTCTAGGGTCCAGTTATCACTTAGGAGTTATGACAATTAAGTTGAAAGAATACAAAAGGAATTAAAACTACTTGCTTACACCTAGAGACTCATGCACAGAGAATAATATGTGGAAAACTTGAAGATTGAACGAACTAACTTGTATGCGAGAAAAGGGTGAAAGTAGGTCTATGAAGGGATAAAAGCCGTATGACAGCGGAAGAATTTAAAGAACCGTTACTCAAATTAATTTGAAAATCTTAAAATACCAGTACATTGGCAAAATTTTAAAATCAAAATTCTAAATAAAAATTAAGCATGCTTTTAAATTAAAAGATACAGAGAACTTACTTTCGATAACGTCTTTGAATCTACAAATCACCAAATTGGGGACACCACCCGTCGGAGACCTTCCTATCCTCTCGAATGAGATAGGTTTGCGGGAACCAATTGGGATGAGAAAATATTTAGAGATATTTGAGAGAAAACCTTTTCTTTTTGCCGAGAGACAAAGCCTTGGCTTTTTTTCTTGATGAATTTTGTTGAAGAAAACGGTTTTCTTCTAGATATTTATAACTCTTTTTCCTTCTTGGAATAGGAAAAGGAGTAGGAGATAATCATGAGATTCTATTATCAAATCTACTCATTAATTAACAATTAAACAAATCATATTTAATTAATATTTCATCAAAATCTTATTTGAATAAATATCTCTCCAATATCTTATAGATTTATATTAATATAATTAATTAAATCAGATTTAATTAATATTTTATTTAAATCTTATTTGAATGAATATCTCTGCAATATTATCTTATAAATTTAATTAAATCAAATTTAATTAAATAAAACTAAATTATTAATATGAATTTTAATATGAATCCAATTCACATTAAATTAATATTTGAACTCATTAAAATATTTTCTCTCATAAATTAATTTTGAATCATATTCAAAATTAAATTTATACAATAAAGTTTGATAAACTTTATATTATAATGTACCACTATAGATTAAACTAATTTCCAAAGTAAATTTGAACATTTCAAATTACAACCAATATGAATAAATCTCAATTCCCTTTACGAGCTAGGATGGGGACCTAATGGACCTACAGATCAGAAGCTACAACGATATGATATTAATTGGCTAAACTCATTAACCACATTAATCAATATTCGTTAACTGTGTGTACACTCCACTAAAGACTCACAACTGAAATCTTATCACTTTAGATATATTTCTGTATCCACGGATATAGACCAATAACAGTAAGTTAGTCCTTCAGGAGTGTTCGTAACACCAGCTAGGTCAATTTACCGTTTTACCCCCGGGTTACCTCTAATCCTTAAATACCAGTGCTCCTCCAATGAACAACCTGTTTATGGTCCTACCAACAAATAGAAACCCCTCTCGTGCCATAGAGAGGGTAGAACCCTTTGTTCAAGACCTGGAGACACCATTTAAGGGAACACTCATCTATTTACCATAAAGTAGAAAAAGAGTGAATTCCATCTTGTGTAATTATGTTCCCAGCTCCCCAGTCGGTCTTGTCCCCAAAATGATAAGTTTATTGAGTCGGCTATCTGGCCACTCTCACCCGTACAAATCAAAGGACAATCCCTCGCAAGCAGGAGTTCATAATACACTCAGGATTAAGACTAAGTTACCTAGGTCATCCTACTGAAATAGAAACCTAACTAGTTAACAGAGTTACATCTAGTGGTTACTATTTCACGATCCAGTCTTATGGAAACTCATTGCATATGATACCCTCACTCGTATGTTAACTACACGAAAGCGTTGGATCATTGCTTTTGTTTCAAATACAAAGTGAGCCGTATCAATAGTGTTACCAGGATAAGGTACCCAACCATATCCCTATACTATAGACCCTTTAAACTGATCTTGAACATTGATCCCTGTATGTCTCTACATACTGTTCAAGACTCATTAAACAACTAAGGATGTTAGTTTATTGGATTTCGGTTATTAAGACAAAACTAATAATTTAATCAATAACAATTATTACAATAATAACACTTTATTAATAACGGTCAATGGATTATATTTACAATCTACGAGTTTTAGGACATAAATCCCAATAGTCTACGCATTATTAGGTGATGAAGTAATGCGAGAGTCTTGATGCGATATAACTACATAATCAGCACATGATTAAGACGACCTTCTCTTGAAGTGTTTAGACGTCACACTTGCTCAACTTTCGAGATCCAAATGACTATGCTTGATTAGGCGAGCTATATCTAGAAGACTTTGCTTATAATATACTTATAGAACTTCTCGTTTAAGGACAACAACCTCTCAGCGCCTAATATCTGCACTTGTTCACCTTTCGTGATACAAATGTTAGAAGTTATCTCGCTAAGGTAGAGTCTGTTGCCAAACTCCTCCTTATGCGCATTGATCTTGTCCTTGCTACTTGCCCTCTTGGGTAGTTGGCGATTGACGCTGGCCAAGTCATGAATATAGCTCAACTAATGCGTTAAGACTTATAAGCTAGACATCTTATCAAGAACTTATCACAAACTGACTACTAATAACACAAAGACAGATGAACAGTAGAAGCATGGATAGATTGAAAAGTGTATAAACATGTAATATATATATATTGCATGTAGGCCTTCTGGTATTGTACAATATAAACAACATATTTGACAATGAAGTGCAAAAATGAAGAGAATGAAGATGGGAAAAATACTGCAATTTTGGGGGAAACAGAGGGAGGACTTCTCTCTTGCTTGAACTCTAAGCTCTTTAACTTGCTTATTTCAGCTCCCAACTGGCCTATTCGAGCCTTACACCCATTCAGGCACTCTCTCTTCTTAGTGAATATGAAGTGCTTGTATAGGCTGCTTTTTGGTAAAAAACTTCTATTCCTCTGAGCGTGTTAGGATTGACTATGGCACTGTGAAGTCACGCCATTCCAACTACCATTCTTGTTTATTAGTGAGATTTCCTCGCATGATGACATGTTTCCTCGCCTAGGTTGTTAATCGCCAAGCGAGTTTCCATCACATAGCCTCTACGCGAGATATTCTCTGTGATTTGCTCCTATCTTCTTTTCCCGCTTATCTTGCATTTAGACATGGTAATCGCGTAAAACAGGCATGATGCTTATGTAAACTATATTTCTAAATATTTATGAATTTATAATGCGAGTCACATGCTTAGATCCTTTTCTTATGCATTTTGACCTCATTATTCTAATGAAAGAAGGTATAATAACGGATGTTTATAGGTGTTATCACTTATTCTTGACGTAGGAAAAAATTGTAAATACATATTTAAACGTTACATTTTGCCCGACATGGTCAACATTGACTCGACCATAGTAAAACTAATTTCGACGTCTACATTTTTCCTGACGTGGTCAACGCTAATATCAGCCATAGTAAGACAATTCCCCACGCCATGCACTTACACAATAGGGAAACTTGAAATTTAAATAATAATTTCCATTTTCTCAGACGCCAAAGACTTCCACGTCGGACGTAGCTAGGGAATCTCTGATGTATACTTTCATTGCATCGGAGAAAAGATATATTTCTATTTAAATTTTAGGTTTCCTCGACGTTTACCTGCATGGCATCGAAAAAGTTGTATGTTGTCTCGACGTCTTCAACACTCATCGAGATAGAGGACCACTGCAGACATAGAGTTCATAGCGTCGAAGGAGTATCTGTTTCCCTACTTGGTTTATCCCGATGCAAAAAACTGTGTCAGGATAGCTCCATTTTCTTGTAGTGGATGTTGTACTCCTAAACACCTCTACACTCAAGGTGTTTAGGAATACAATCACCTTCCTACTCTTCCTTGATCGCCTAGCAACACATCTTAGAACAAAGGCTTATCCTTCACACAAAATTGGGATGCAACCCTTTTAAAATATAATAACTTTGAAATATCTGAAAATGGATAACTTGATCACCTTTCTTGCATAATCAATTATCTTAACCTTGTTTACTTGGCTTCAAGCCTAAACACTTGGGGAAGGGAAAACTCAATACGTAAGTCAAATACTTAGTGAGCAAAGCTTTTAGAAAACCTTTTGGGGAATACTATATAAACACATAAGTTCATTTTTCTTTCATAAACACAAGCTCACCATGTCTCTTTTCACAAATCACATAAATCACACATTAGTTTCTTATTCATTTCTACCGAGAACACGAATCGTTCCCTACACCAAGACTACTGCGATTCACTCTTGTTAGCATCATGTGTGTGGACTACTGTGATGTTCACTCCATCCACAACGTCTGAAATTTTTTTTATACCTCTTTCTCGTTGCATAGGTCATCCACACGACGCCTTTACACATTATGTGAACACCACATAAGTGCTCACTTGATAGGAATAAGACTAATGGTTTACTAATACGCAAGCATTATAATCATCACATATAAATTAACAGTTTTCTCTTTTCAAATAGCAACATCCATATTAATATAATAATAAATTATTAGATATACATAACATGTTATACATAACAACAGACTCGAATGAGATACATTTAAATGCATTTCTTTAAGAAAATTATTCACAAATACTTATTAATCACTCATGAAATACTTATTTTGCTTTGAAGATAACTCACGAGAACACTTGATTTCCTTCTTTCCAAGGCACCTAGTTGTCTTCTCTGCTCGCTTAGCTTTTCGAGCAACAACACTTAACACTTTCTTGATAACTTTTCTGAGTAACAACACTCTTCTTGATGCCTTCACTTCTCTTTATACTAATTAATTTGATCGGTCCCTCTCTTTACCCATCAGTTTCCAATTATAACTTTACACTCGTTAACTCACTTGTTTGTCGGGTCATGCAACCAATCAGAATTCGACATGTCAAGAATGGTCAATTCAGGATTAATTACTTTCCTTGGAACTCTAAACTTATCTTCTTGGAATGTTCAACTTGGGATTAGACGTCTTCCTTAAAACGCTAAACTTATCTTCTTTGGATGCTTAGCTCTTTCTCACCTGTTTTCTCCTTGCGATAGACAACGAACGCCTACTCTTTCTTGCTAGACTTCATTTCCTGTTGCTACACAAAACACCTAACTTCTCCAACCAAAACGCCTGTTTCATCACAACAACTCTTAGATGTAGATACTTCTCCTCGCTTTATCTTTCCTCAAAATTCAACCTTCTTCACTTTTAAATTTATCTTTAGAATGATTTTCCTTTCTTCAATGCTTCTTTTCAACAGAACTCCCTTTTTCGGATCTGGACCTCACAGTTAGGGCCTATCAGCAATATGTTTGTATCACTAACAGACTGTTAGTGTTTAATTTTTTGGATTGATGTGTAAGTTTTGTTGTTCGTTTCGTCGTAATTCCATTGAAGTATGTTTCTTCCCTTTCTATTTAAAATGGCATTCTTCGTCATGCTTTGTTTTAAGTTTGTGAGTTATTACTTAGAGTTAAGGTCTATATGACGAATCAATATGTTTCTATCCAGTAGATTGTTAGTGTTTTGTTTGTTGGTTTGATGTGTTTATTGTAATTTTAATAGATGGATAAGAAAAAAAAGAGTTATGGAAACCAAACCAAAATAAAAGGGGCAAAAAGAACTTCAAAACATGAAAGTTCATCAAGCAAAAAGAAGATGAAAGAAGAGAAGGTGTCCATTATATATATTAGTCTGTTTCTATATTGTTATGTTGATAGTTGTAACAATTTTTTTTTTGCTTTAAACAGGGAAAGTAGTTAATTATTCCCAAAGAAATGTGGACGTCTACCTTGAGAAATATTGTCTACTTTAATCTACAAACTATAGACCATATTATTAAAAGCTTATCACCTAATTGTCTAGATTTGTTTAAAGAAAGACCATTTGGACAATTATTAAATCTAAAACTAACCAAAATACTTTTGCAACTACTATCACGCTTGATTAGAAGACAATTTATCTCAATGGAAAACAATGTTCTTTTCTTTAACATTCAAGGCAACCCAATAGAGTTTTGGCTTGCAAAATTTTTGTTTGATTACAGAGTTAAATTGTGGTGAGTACCCTATTGAGGATGTTGTAGATGCAACAAATGAAAATGATTAGATGGTTAAACAATTATTTTTTTAGACACAATACTTCCATTAGTAGATACAAGAACTGAAGATTGCTTTTAATTAACACTGTAAGTCCTATAGAGATGAAAAAGACTAATAAAATTAGCCAATTTTGTTTTGATTTCTAGACAAAATAACTATATTTTGGATTTAAAACATGGGTAAATGTTGGATGATAAGGTGAAGTTTAGGAATTATCCTTGGGTTGGGTAAGGTTGTGTATAGTCTTACAAAGCAATTAATTCAAAATACTAAAATCCAAATGAAAATCTAAAAAATCAGAATCTAAATCGCGAGCCTTTCTACAAGGCTTCCCAAAGTTCTAGTTTATTAGGTAAACAAACTACTTCATAAACTTGCTAGTGGATATGTGACAAGAATAGGAAAAGGGTGTCCAAGAAAATATTGAATTGAGAATCTAATGTACAACTAGATTGGAAAGATCTTGAAGACAACTTTTTTTTTTTTTTGAAAAAAGAAAAGAAAATAAAAGTAAGTTTCTAATTCGTTTTCTTTTTTATTATTTTCTAAATTTTTTGTTAATAAAAGTTATCAATGATATTGGTCAGTCTGTCACTAATAGACTAATATCACTTATATATATTATTGAAAATCTCTTATGGTTGTAGGGAGCAATCTATCACTAATAGATCCATATCAGTCATAGATTGCTCTATACAAATACATGAAAATAAGTTTTTTTTTTTTTTAATATTATTTAAATATTTTATTTTTTAGCTATTTGTCCATTGTTGCATCATAAGAAGAAATGACATCTGAGGCCTGTAGACATTTTATGGAGTTAGAAAATAAGATTGGATGAAGAAGCATCTGTGTGAAGAAGGATACAAATATTGTAGGAAGAATATCTACTTTACATAAAGATATTTAAAAAAATAGCAAAAGAAAGATTCTTCCTGTAATCTCGAATTCAGAGAAGTATATTTCTTATTATGTTTAGTCAAAGGAATGATACATATTTATATAGAGAATAAACTAAACCCTAGAGACTATGTACAATTACAATAAAGGACATATGATATATATATAAATATATATATATATATATATATATCATAACACTCCCCCTCAAGCTGGAGCAAATATGTCGATCATGCCCAGCTTGTTGCACAGATAGCTTATCTTTGCTCCATTTAAAGCTTTAGTTAGAATATCTCCCAATTGTTCTTCGGTCTTCACATATCCTGTGGACACCAACCCATCTTGGATTTTCTCACGAATGAAGTGACAATCCACCTCAATATGTTTAGTTCGTTCATGAAATACTGGATTAGATGCAATATGAAGTGCAGCTTGATTATCACACCATAATTTAGCTGGCACGGTAATACTGAAGCCTATCTCAGATAATAGTTGGTGAATCCATACTATTTCACACACAGATTGTGCCATAGCTCTATATTCTGACTCAGCACTCGAACGAGAAACAACATTTTGTTTCTTACTCTTCCATGATACTAAGTTGCCACCTACAAAGACACAATATCCAGAAGTTGATCTCCTATCCTCACGAGACCCCGCCCAATCAGCATCAGAAAAACATTCAACTCTCGTATGTCCATGATCTTTGTATAAGATCCCACGTCCAGGAGCAGCTTTTAGATAACACAAAACCTGCTCTACTGCAGCCCAATGATCCACTGTAGGGGAAGACATGAATTGACTTACAACACTTACAGAATAAGCAATGTCTGGTCGAGTCACTGTTAAGTAGTTCAACTTCCCAACTAATCTCCTATATCTATCAGGATCTTTACATAATTCTCCTTCTTTAACAAGTTGCTGATTTGGCGTCATCGGAGTGCCACTTGGTTTGGCTCCTAATTTTCCTGTCTCAGACAACAAATCAAGTACATATTTTCGTTGAGACAAATAAATACCTTTCTTGCTTCTCATCATTTCAATACCCAAAAAATATTTCAATTGGCCCAAATCTTTCGTATAAAACTGACCCTGAAGAAAAGTTTTGAGAGACGAAATACCCAATGCATCATTTCCAGTAATAACAATATCATCAACATATACAATTAGTAGAACTATACCCTTATCAGATCGGCGATAGAAAACCGAATGATCAGATGTACTCTTCTTCATACCAAAGCATACAAGAGCTTGACTAAACTTACCAAACCACGCACGAGGACTCTGTTTTAAACCATACAGAGATTTTATTCCTCTGAGTTGCCCGAGGATTATTGTTCTTGCTAAAGAGAGCACTATTGGGTTGAGGAATAGACACACCCGTCGGAGAGCTTTCAATGCGAAGGACGCGAGTGAAGGCATCATCTAATGATGGAATCTTAGAGTCAGAGAGAATCTGTGTCTTTGCCATTCCAAATTCAGGTAAAAGTCCATTCAAAAAAATCATGACAGCCATCTTCTCTCGTTGAGCTTGTTGAACTTTAACATCAGGACTAAAAGGTAACAACAAGCCAAGCTCGGCGGTGATCTTCTTAAGCCGCATAAAGTAGCTGGTGACAGACTCAGCTTTTTGTTCCGCACGAAAAAATTGCATACAAACTTCAAACATTCTATGCAGTTGCTCTTTACCTGAATATAGAAATTCTAAAAATTCCAGAAGTTCTTTAACCGACTCACAGTGATCAACCAATCCAATTATCTCACTCTCAATTGAGTTTTTGATCTGAAGATATAAACGGGCATCATCACGAAGCCAATCCTTCTTTTGCTTTGAATCTTCTGGGGGATCTTCGGTCATATGATCATCCATATCAGTACTTCTCAAATAAAATAAAATTGTCCGACGCCAATCGTAATAATTAGATCCATTTAACTTATGTTCTGTGATCTTAGAGGTTAAGGGAATAACGTTGGAGACTACCAAATTTTTTATGTCGGCCATATTGAAGTCACAATGATTGTAGTCCACACAAACAAAGAGAGAATCAATCCAAACAGCTGTAAAATTGGAAAAGGACCCAAAACTAATAGCGTAACCTTCGGTTTTCGTCGAACCCGAATGCTATTTGATAGACCCAATGGTACAGACTGAGCGGAAACAATGGTTCGAGACAAGCCCAGAAGACGGAGGACAAATCGGACGTCTCACGCGCTCTCACGCGCCGGCGCGTGGGTGACGACTAAGGAAATTCCGGCGGCGCGTGAAGGCCACGCGCGGTGTTTTTCGGCGATCGGCGAAGACAGACTTGGGTGTCTGGAGGTGGGGCTTCTTATGGTATGGGTGGTGTCGACAAAAGGTCAGCGGAAGGTAACCTAAACTCAAACCTAATGGAGGAGGAAGCTAATGGCCATTCGAAACCCTAATTGGCTCTGATACCATGTAATCTCGAATTCAGAGAAGTATATTTCTTATTATGTTTAGTCAAAGGAATGATACATATTTATATAGAGAATAAACTAAACCCTAGAGACTATGTACAATTACAATAAAGGACATATGATATATATATAAATATATATATATATATCATAACACTTCCTACCTAGAAAAGGGACAAGATGAGATCGTCTGTATGTTACTTTCCTTTACAGAAGTTGTAAATCAAAAAATTTCACACAAATATGAAAGTAAAGAACAAATCGCAAGAGTCATTGGGAAAGAATCATCCTCCATCAATGAGTCTAGAAATGGTAGATGCTAATGTTGATGCTAACATTGATAAAGCAATTGATATTATGCAACCGCTTCTGCAAGAGAGAAAGAGGTAAAATTATCAAAGCTTCTAGTTCTTTTACTTTGACTTTTTTCCAAGCCTATTGCTCATTGTGTGATTTAAGTATAAACCATGAACTAGCATTCCTAAGTCTTCCAATAAAATAAGTGGGTGAGTTGGATCAAGATTAGTTGAAGACTGGGATTTAGTTGAAATAGTGGTTCAAATAAAGGTTAAAAAAGAGTTTACTAGGTTGTGGTAGTGACCTAAATATCATCGCTGGTGTATCATTATTGGTGTGTCATCATGGTTTTTGGAAGAAGAAAAGTTTGGAAAAACTGGCTAAGTGACAAGTAGACGACCAAAGCAAGGGTGTGATGTTTTGTATGATGTAAGGTGGACAAAGGGACATTAGTGACAAGCGAATTTGAATACGTAAAGAATTATGCAAAGGTAAGGCTGTTACAATTACGTACAAGTTGGTTTGGAAGTAAAATTTGTTGCAAAAGGGTACTTACCTAGATTCACCTGACAAAAGTAATTTGTATTTTACCCTTACTCTTACCGTAGTTGGTGGAAGTATGGGTGTCGAACTCAAGAGAGTGGGGCTAAGTAATTTTCTTGAATAAAAGCTTCAAAGAAGTGATGTTAGTAACAAAAAGAAAATCATTGAAAGGAGTTTGGGGGAATCAAGTGGAACCAAGAATTAAGGAAAAATATAATTTGCAAAGTCAATTCACAAGGAAAAGAAAGTAAAGATTGAAACTCAATGAGAAAAGTGAGGGAATGAGCCTAGGGCACTAATCAATCTTTATCATTAAATTAAAAATGCTTAAGAAATTATTTTTGCTTAATTAAAAGGGATTCTTGATCAAGATTCTTTGCACGGTCAACTTGCTTGATCTTGGAAGAATTTTGATCAAAATTTCAAGAAAAGAAATGATCTCCACAGGGAACTAACTTGTATTCTTGCAATATTAATTAAATCCTAATCTTGTTCTTTACAGAAAGTAAAGTTTCCTTCATGATTTTGCAATTAAAGATTTAATTAGAATTAAATGTGCACTATAAAAGTGATGCAATTAAATTCAAAGAAATTGCCCATAACAAAGGAGATTCATCAAGCAATTAATCAATTTTAAGATTTGATATGAAACAACAAAGAATTAAAGTGAGTTTTCGTGAGACAAAGGTAATCTAATTAATCTTGCATTAATTTTCATACCTAAACTATTTTGCAGACAAAAATTGAATCAAAATCAAGAATTAAATTGACAAGAAAGATTGAAATTGAGAGATGGATTTAATTCTTGATACAAGAAAAATTATAGATTAAAAAAAACTTACCTAAAATTCAAGAATTGATCTAATTACATGACAAATTAAAGAAAAGATTAACGCTAAGCCCACTTACGTCTAAGTAATTAGCCCTCCATCAATGAAGAAATCTGAAATTTAATTGAAGAATGAAAAATAGCATAATGAAGGAAATAATTCTGGAATTTGGGAGAGTTTATGGAGAATTTGGGGATAATTTAGGAGAAAACAGTGAATTGATGATGAAATCAGGGATAATAAGAGCTTTATATAGAAAAATGTGGTAAATAATTGTCAAGTGAGCTTGAATTTGCAACCTCTAGGCTCGGACGCACACGAAAAATTGACAAAATCTTGAGTATTTTATTACGATTTTTGCCATGAAAAAAAGATGAGAGAAAAAAAATGAAATGGAGTTGGTCGGATTTGAACCCCCTGAGCATGGAGGAGGGCGCGCAACTTCAGGGATTGACGTGTGTCGCACGCGGACTGGGGAGGAATGGATGAAGTGAAGTGCACGTGGAGAAGTTTGAATAAATCGAAATTATTTTCACGTGTTCAAGGATTTTCAGGCCTGACTTCAGGGTGGGGTGCGCGGCTAAGATGAAACGACATTGTTTTGAGCCATTAAAATCCAAATTTTAATTGCGTTCGGTGAGTTTTGAACCGGTGATCTGGGGCTGGCTAATGCGCGCGTGGAGCTGACTTGACACGTGCCAATGGTTATTTACCAAAATGTCCCTGATGTTCAACCCCGTTCTTCTTCGTTTGAACTCCATTTTAGGTAATTTTCATGTTGTTGGGTTCATATCGGAGTTTACTTTCATATACTATATAAAATATCAAAATAATGAATATATGCATGCTAGGGATTGAGAATAAGATACATGAAAATGAGAATATTTGCCCCAACAATTAGCAAGATGGAGATTAAGTTTATGTGAGACCTAGGCATTTAATGGTTAGACTAGGTGGCCATGGCTGTTTAAAAAATCTCTAAGGACAAGATATACGACCATAAGCATGTTAGGCAACAAGGAAAAGATGTTAGTCGTTTTGAGCATAACTTAGGTGGCAAGAGATGTCTAAAGAACCTTTATGCGTTGAGCCTATACGACCAAGCAAGGAATGCTATGCATTGTGATGTGTTGAATAGTCATTTAGATATACTTTATGAACAAGATAAGGGCTGGCAAGCTGTGCCATGCAGTTTAACACATGAGACTTTGCGACAAAGTTTGGTTGTGTGCATGCGAGTAAGGTAGGGCTCTATGCGTTTTGGGCAAGAGGTGGAGTGGAATCTAGATGTCATGTGCACACACTTAGATTTCAGCAAGCAGGAGGTGTGAAGAGCCAAACATGTAAGCTGGAGGGGGCATCTCAAAGCCATGCAAAGGTTCCTATAAATAGATCATTTTCAACGACAAAACTTTCATTTTACTCTTGCGTTTTCTCTCAAACCAATCCCAAAAGCTTTCATTTTGAGTTTAGTTTTTGAGGTAGGGTTACTAGTTTAAGAGGATGTAAGAAAGATATCCAACCAATTGAGCAAAGAGAAAAGGTCATTTTTGAAGGAAATATGGAAAGTGTTAAGTGTTTTGAAGTTATAGAACTCAATAATTGGACTTTCTGGTTGAAATTATGAGGTAAGCTAGTTAAGACACTACAATAAATTTTGTTTTTAGTGGTGCACCAAAAACGTCACTAAAACGCAAAATGCGTCACTAAAAGTATTAGCGACGCAAAGCCATTCGTCACTAGGATTGTCACTAAATCCACTCGCTAAAAGTTATAAAAAATAATACTGAAAGCTAGTCATATACCTAATTCTAAATACAAAATGCAAAAATTAAAAAAAAAAAAGAATGATATAATGTAACCTTTAAATAGAGTGAGCCAAAGCAAAAGCGTAGAAGAAAGTATTAAAAAGCAGAGGACAATAGCAACAGTCTCAAGCATTCAAAGGCAAATTCATCCAAAATTTCCGTCCTCCATTATTAAATGTCTGGACATATAAAACACAAAACTAAAAACCTACCATGCCTTCGTCTTCTTTTTTGTTTCTTGCAATGTCAATCTTCGGTGGTGTTTCGATTGCCCGATTCTGTGGCGAGAATCGCCTCTACCATCCACCTTTGATGAACGTTCTGTCTCTGATCGGGGACTTGTCCATGGTTGCCGCTGAAACGTGGTCGACCGATGAGATGGAGAGGGTTGAGGATTTGGGGATTTAAGGATTGGGTGTTGTTTGCCGTGGAAGAGGAAGATAAATTAGAGATTAATAAACAAAAATATATAATAAATTATTAAATGAAAAGTATGAGGGAAATTTTGGTAAAGTTTTAGCAACATTTGTTTGTGTTACTAAAATTATTTAACTTTCAGTGACATTATTTTCTTTGTTACTAATTCTTTTAGTGACGTGGATTAAAAATATGTTGCTAATAATAAAATTTTATGACAAATTTTTTTTTGCGTTGCTAAAAATGATCATTTATTGACAAAAATTACTTACGCCACTAAAACTTTGTCACTGAATGACAAATTTCTTGTAGTAAGACATTTGTATACAACTTTGTAGAAGGAAGTTTTCTCATTGGAGTTATACATTTTTAGTTATTAACCTCCAAAGTTGGGATTAGGTTATGGACGGAAGTCAGGCTATCTAGGCAAGTGTGATTGTAAGTTGAGTAGTAGGATGCAAAAGACTGTGTTACACACAAAAAAAAGTTAAAGGTGTTAGTTGGTCATTTAGTGAACAGAGGCCAATGCCATGCAGTCAGATATGCACGTGCAACACATTTAGCACCCGACCAGTCATAAGCCACATGGCACAACGCTACATGTACAGGTGTGCAAGGTTAGCATGCAGCCAAGCCCTAAGGCCTTACATGTGCGCGTGCCAAGCCAAGCCCATGCCTATGTGCTAGTCGTACCAAAATGTCATTTTTAAGGCTTTTTTTTTTTAAATATATTTTTTGCAATTTTTTAGCAAAGCTTGGATATTTTTTGGACCCAATGGATTATTTTGGATTTAATTATCACTATTTCAGGTTAAGAGAAAATTGCAAAAATTTATAGGCCGAGGACTTAGCTGTATTGGTGAGTGACAAAATGAATTTTGAATAAAGATTTCTATATGTATATGCTAGCCATAAGTTTTAGCATGCTTGAGGTTAATCTGATTTATGAGTTATTTCTAAAGCATGTGAGGTAATAAAAACTATTTAATAAGCATGTATTTGCTTAGATGTATTTTTGGGCTAGCAAGAGGAATTAAAAACAATTTATGAATTTATGAGCTTGTAAATGTTTCAAAAGCATGAGTTATGGTTTGAGATTTGTTAAGTGCAGCAGAGTTCTTAAACAGGATGAGTTATTGTTTGAAAAGTTTGATTAAAGCATGTTTTAGTCTATCCCAAGTTATTTCTACAACCCAAGGGAGGGTAGGACATTATGCACAGAGGAATTTTGAGGTAGGAACACCTATCTTTGAGGATTTGAGGTGGGGACGCCTACTCTGAGGATGAGTTGGGAATGTCCATTATTCAGGTTGGTTCGAGAGTATTGATCTTGCTCTATTATCAAGCTTGGATTTGGTATTGATTAAGCTCTGCCATTTCCTGAGGATTCAATTCTTAGGTTATAGATGAGGAAAAACCAGTATTTGAGGAGCTGTTTCAAAATGTTTGTTGAATTGAATTATTAAGATATTTGCTAACTTTACGGCTTAAACATTTTATAAAAGGCTTATTTTAAAATCTAGTCACTCAATGGGCTTTTCAGCTCACTCTTTAAAAAAAATTTCACTTTCCAGGTAAAGATTGTGTTCCCAAAGTCGGATACGTTGTTGACACTCTCTTAGATGGTCATATCTTTTCTTTAGTATGTTGTTCAATCATTTTGTACTTATGTGTACATATAGACTTCTAAATATGCCTAATAGTTAGCTTTGACTTGTGAGTGGAGAGAGTTAGTTTTTATAACTAAGGAAAACTATGGTCTATGTAAGACTATCTTCATGTTTGTTATAATATGGGTTGCACTTGAGTTGTTTTAATACTTATTCCTTTAGAGTTGTGTTATTTTGTTTCTGTAAGTTATTCAAGTAAAGGTAATAGAGGTAAGGTCAGCAGGTATTTTGAGAATGGTATATGTTGGCTTCACATCGTCTCTCAGACCAAAAGATGAGGTGGTGTGGGAGGGGGTGAGACATTAAGTTTATCATTGATAGGGTTCTACTAATGATAGACTATTCTTAGATCTCAAATGCTAGGATATTGATAGTTTCTATAATTCTTTTCATTGCTATACTTAATATCTACAAAAGATTAAAGATAAGGAGGAAAACGAGGAAGAAAATGACAAACGTGAAAATAAGTCAAAAATGGTGCGTGACACATCAAACAAAGTGAAGGTATTATAATAATCACATTTTTGGTTGATATGAAATCTTTGGGTATTGGATCTAAGAACCATGTTAAAGAACAAGACTTAAAGAACACAACCCCAATAGCCCCAAAACCAATTTGATTTCAACCCCTAAGATAGGCTAGATTTAAGTTACTTAGGTGATCTATGAAACCAAGGATTAGACAAAGTTAGAAACACCCATCAACCCTCAATTTTCAAAGCACTCCACAAGAAAGACAAATCAATTCTCACTTGAATGCTCCAAATATTCGTGCATTCTATCACAAGAACAAAATTATACATTTTAGAATTTTAAGATTTCATTCATCCAAATTCTTCTTTTCAAATGTGAAAATTACAGCCCTATTATACTAATTAAATTATTAAATGAAAGGTCACAACATTTAATTTTATAACTTATCAACTACTATAATAAATGAAAACAAACATTAGATAAATACATAAATCCTTAAACGTTTATTTTTATGACTTTTGGGTTGCCAAATAAATATTCAACTTTCAAGCATTGCATCTCTTCAACTTTTTTTATTTGATTCAATTATGATTTCTTGATTCGTACCATACTCCTCTTCTTCAAGAAGATTTGTCCTTAAATGTAAAGGATCTCTTTCGAATGTAGCTTCTGATAGTCATCTTCTTTGCACTTGATTTCATGAACAACAAAGTTCAACATGAAATATCTCAAATAATAACATTTTTCTTACTGATTTTCAAAATGACGACATTCGACATTGAAGAAAATTGAATTAGAGGACTTTGAAGAAAACAAGTTTGCATATCAGACCTAGATCTAAAACATTGAAGAAGAAAAAATTGTAAAATTAGGACTGGAAGTGACCTTTTTTTTAGATTTTATATAGTGGCCAGAATGTGATGAGATAACTAAAAAAATGGAAATCAAGAAAATACAAGAACACATTGCAATAATGAAAAGATATACTAAATCTAGAGTCAAAAGCTCTGATACCAAATGATAAGGCAATCATAATCCTCAATCCAAATATCCATGCTATTAACGTAGTAAGAACCTTTGAAATAAGAAACTAACACCTCCTTATACTAATTTAGATCAACCAAGAGAAAGTTAGGATTAGATTACTTTTAGATCAAAGATTTAGAAGCAAGATTTGGAAATTGTTCTAAATTGAGTCACTTTACAATCAAACTTGATCAAGGTTAGATTGAACAACTCGCATGCATTCTATCACAAGAATTGCAAAAATTTAAGGAAAAAGTCTCAAATGAGATTTCAAATTCCATTCAGAAGGATAAAGGTCTTATATAGCCTTGTAGAGATTTTATCCTAATTAATGAGAATACCAAAAAGTCAAAATAAATCATTAATTAAGCTTTTTATCTTCCAACTACTTTCTTCCAACCACCATATTTAATACTAACCTATTAATGGTAGTTACCCTAACTTGTCAAATTAAAACAAATAGAAATACAATAAAAATGTGATATTAACTAAATCATGAGGACTTCAAATTGTTGGCTTCATGGAAGCTTAATGTCTACCTCATAGTCTGCTTCAATCGAAAAAACATTGAGATTCAATACTCCAAATGGTCCTTCGTCTCTAGTATTAGTATGTGGCTCATGAAATTGAGAATGAACCGATACTATCTATTATTGTACATGAAGAATGAATGATTGGTTCACCTTTGATGCCTTAGATCTTGTATGTCTTAGATCTTGTAATTGGTATGTATAGAACATCATGATTCTTATCAGTTGTTTTATGATAGACTCAATATGTATATGTATAAACTCTAATTCAATGTTATCATTTTAGGTTGTTCAAGAAAGGGCAAAAGTGAAAACTATGGAAATATTGAAGAATATTTAAAATTATAGACCGAAGAGACAACCGAAACCATCAATAGAGGATTTTGCCCCTAGTTTTGATTTGCAAATCTCCCAATGAGTAAATGGATATTTTACTTATTAGTTTTGTGGAGATTTGTGATAAAGTTCACATTGACATTGTAGTACATTAGATTAAACAATGTGAATTATGTCTCTTTATGTTCTTAAATAGTTGTGACTCTTTAATGGATGTTGAAGTTTGTCAATGATATACCATTTGGGTGATAGAATCGACAATGTCATTACTCCTTTATATGTAGTTGATTTTACTATATTAATAGAGAAAAATGTTGGATCATAGGTTGAATCATTACAAATTATTTGTTTGTGTTTATATTGAGTTGTTAGTATTTTACATCAATCACAGGTTGGACTATTGCAAATTAGTATTGATGGGATCATTTTATTGGGAAAAAGTTATGTTAATGTATATTGATTTCTATAACTGACATAGACTTCACAATAAAGTTTATCATTTATAGAAACTTTTATAGATAAACTTCATAGTGAATTATTCCATATTACTACTTCACAATAAAGTCAATTTTATAGACTTGAAAATGTATTGAGAAAAAATGTTGATCATTATTGAAAGATTTGAGTCAAATAAATAGAAAGTATTCACTACTAACAAATAATAAAGAATGTTATCTATGTTTAACTTGAAAGATTATTATAAAAAACATAATGTCTTATCATTGTAAAAATGGGTGGAAGTTTGAAATTTCAACAATTGTGATCAACACCATGACAATTACTGCCTTTTAAGTGACTTCTCTTCTCACCAATTGATAATCTTCTTTGTTTTCGCGGTTGTCCTACTTTACGCTTGAAAATTGGAGGCAGTATGTTCATGTCAACCTCTACAGATTTCCAATTAGCATAGTTTCCAACTGAACGAAGTGACATGTATAGGATAAAATCAAAGTACTTGACAAAAAATACATAGAAATAAAAGAGTAAGTTTCATATTTCACCCACGAAGGACAACAAGTGCGTGGACACGTGGAATTTCATCAAGATCCCAAACACGACAAGTACATGATTTGGAATCTAACTGTATCTTAAATTGTTTTCTTCCATCAATCACTTGAAATTCAACATCATTAATAGCATTAACCTGAAATATATATATATAAAAGACAAATTTAGTAAACATATATGGTCTATCACTAGTAGACTTCTATCAATAATATATTATATCACTCCGATGAGGTCTATCATGATGGAAAACGAGACATACGCAACAGAAATACAAATCAATTATACTCTAATTGCATCTAAACTAATTAGAGATTGACATGTTATTCTCCACACTACCCTAATTAAATGAAATTAGGTTTAAAAGAGAACTCATACCTTTGTAGCTTCCGTTCCTCGATATCTCCACCACTAGTGTTGACCTGCTATTCTCCAGACTTAGAATCAGGTAGTGGGATCTGATATGTGAAGGAAATTGAGAGTGATGGAAATTTAAGATAGAATTTTAGGATTGAGATCTGGGAAAGAAATATCAATTTGGTATAATTTTTATAAAAATAAAAATTTGCCAAATTTCAAAAGTGTTCAAACATTTGAAAAAGGGCCTTTAAATAACCTAACATCCCACAAACCTAATGGAACTTAGTGAGCTACATGTCTATATCTCATGTAGCCACTTATCTTACTAAGTGTCAGTGAGATTATCTAACAAAATGTTGAATTTTTCACTAACTTAGTACAAGGGCAATACTGTCATTTGACCATTTAAGTCAAAGTCAAACTTTGACTTTTTCAAGTTAAAAGTCAATAATTTGAACTTTTTTTTAAAAAAAAAAAGAGACAAAATTGAGAAGACAAATTCCAATGCGTACCAATTATGAAAAGTAAGACAGGACAAAAACAACATAAAAAATCATTTGGAAAATAAATTTGAACCAAAAGGTTAGAGAATGGAATTTCTCAAACAGAACATGCAATTAAAAAAGAAGTATAATAGGAATAGAAATAAAACAAATAAAGAGATTTGAGAAAATTGCTATATTAGAATTCTTTAAAAAAAATGTTGTTATTGAGTTAATTTCTAGCTTTGAAAGGGATAACCATTGCAAATACCCTTAGTTGACACAATTTCTGAATTTTAATACTAAATTTCAATTTTAAAAGAGGTTCAAAATGTTTTTAGTATTATATTTATAAAAATTATAGTTACCAACTAAATGTTTAGTTAAATAAATCTTAACAAGTATTTGTAGATTAATTCATTGATTGATATTATATGTAGATTGAACTAATGAGCTATATGATCTACAAGTGTAATCGACTATCTGGATAGTAATATTGGACAAACTCCCTAAATAAATAAATAATCAACCCATATGTTAATTTTTAAATTAACTAAATAAAGGTCACGCAAGACATCTACTTAGTTAATAACATTAAGTTCTTGAATTGATTAATTAGGACATTAGATGAAATTGCCTTTGTCTAACATAACACTTATCTACTCTTTAGGTCTCATTATTTTTCATTACTGATAATTCTAATTGAACCATTACTATAACTCAACCAAGTCCCCAACTCAAATTAAGCATGCTTTCATTACAAATTAAGGTATACACAACCTATACTCGGATGGCTAATTTGTCACATTATTAACAAAAGACGTTGCCTATGGATTCAAACAATAGAATAGAGAACAAGAAGGAGTCAGTAAAAATCCAATAGCAACAAAATCTAGTGCAATACATAAATAGTGCCCAACAAACCTCAAAATTGAAGTTTGGGTATTTAGCTAGTCATTGAAGCTAAAATCTCAACACCATAATCTTCATTACAAGAGGATTTGCCAAGCAAACAAATTTGTGCGTACAAGTTTGCACTCAGAAAACCTACCTCGGTGGATGTAGGAAAAAAGAACTTTTAGGGCACTTTAGTATCTCTGCCAACTCTTTTTAGCCAACATAGTTTGGTTGAAAATGTGTAAAACTCTACATGAAAGTCCACATTCCTCTTTCCCGATACATAAGTGATGTGAGCAGTTGTAAGTGCACACGGTTAAGTTATAATACAATAAAACAATTTGTAAAAGCCAAGTATCGTCTTCAAGGATCAATCAACAGTTTATGTTAAACTATTCTAGAACCAAATCGACTTTAGTGAAGGGAACAAACCAAACTTGAACAATTTTTTAAAGCAAAGTAAACTTGATGAACAAAAGTTAAAATTAAGTAAAAGGGGTTGATTTGGAAATTTTGTACGGATTGCTTCTTTTCCAATTGAGAAATGACCCACTTTTTCAACTCAATGAAAAATGGCCTTCTGATTATATCAGTTCCCTGTGAAGTTACATGTTTACCCCTGAGTTCAGTATGTGTGTACAAGTGTCACTCGATGCTCGATAAACGTTTACTCGCTACTCGATGCATAACACGTGTTTCCTCGCTCCATCAGTTAATTGAAAAAATTAATATATTTTTAAGTTACTCGATACACGCTTTACTCGATGCACAATAACACCTTGCTCACTACTCAATTTCCCCTCATTAAATGCAAGCAGATGTAAAGCAGTAGTTTATGAACAAATTACTGACAAGTAGTGCTGCTCGGTCTCATCAATTAATGAAACATCATTTTGCATAACACACCACACTCTTTGATTATAACACACTTCAAAACTCGAATTTTCCTGCAAAAGAAATTATATAAAATAATGAAACTAAACCCATATCATATCACAACTGAAGCCCCCAAGTGGAACACTTTGAAGACAACGTTTCATGAAGGCATTTAGAAATACTTGTTCAACTAAATCACGTAAGTTGCACTCAAACACTAATTTGAAATACTTGCCATGTTATACAATAATTAGTTTATATATGGGAAATATAAAAATAATCCATGAGTGCATTCAATGAATATGTGGCCATATTAGGTTTCATGGTAAGCACATAGTCAGTGGCTTTTGGAAGTCATGTAGAATGTGGGATTGTAGATAGAAATGAGCAATGTGGAACGTGTAATGATTATGAATATCGGGTATTGAATATCGCGTAGCATCCGTCTTGTAACAACCTAACTTTACTAGAAAGTTGAGGTCATTACTATTTAAATAAGTATAGTTTTTTTTTTTTGAAAGAAAAATTAATTTATATGTTGAGAAAAAAATTTTTAAATAATAAGAAAATAAATAAGTAATTAAAGTGGTAAAACAAAATACTAGTTTCGGCCCATAAAATAAAAGAAATACATTCAAATAATTATACCAAAGTTCTAAAATCCAAAAATATAATTACTGAAACATAAATGCGGAAAAGCTGAACTATTCCCTATCGTGATCCACGGTCACTTCTTATCATTCACCAGCTTGCCCTTGCCTTTACCCTTACCTGAAAATTAAACATTTAAAAGAATGAGTATAAATTTATACTCAGTAAGAGACCCATACTTAGTCTCACTATGCGTTGTTAGTCTCTTTGTTAGAGTCCTGAAATAAAGTACCACGCGCTATGGTGCTCCCGAACGCACACTATCCAGTAGTCCCACCGGGACTGAACTGGGCTCTCGGTGAACCCGAAGGAATCACCCTAAAGGAGAGTCGGACTGTAAGTGATCCCGTCGAATCACGTCTCAATAACTACTCAGACATATATAGGGGAGGACCTTGATGGACCCCTCGTGGTACGACTCTAACCAGCAGACCAACAGAACACTATAGGCTATACATGCTCAACATAATATAAACGTCTCAGCTCAAGCACACATAACTCAAAAATACATATAATCACATCATGCATCAAAGGTACTGCATCTCAATCAAAAGGGGGGAAAAATCTCTTACTGGAGATCTGCTAAAATAATTCACTGTTGATAGTCAATTCCTCTCAATACTCGGTCCTAAACATAACAAAAATTAACATTAATAATTTTTTGTCAACTATCACCCTACTGTTTAATTTAAGCAACTAAACTTATCCAAGCTTACCCCAAGATTAGGGTTGAATCCAACACCACCTTAACTGGAAAATTCACAGTCCAATTTCCACCAATTTCACTTGAACCTTCAAGCAACCATAGATCAACTTATTCCAAATACCATCTCATTTAAGATAAAAATATTTAATTGGGTGTACCAAACCCATACAACCTCACCCCAAATGGCTCCCAACAAGGAACGGCTCAGCAGGACAGTCGACTCGGGCGCGCGGCTTGTAGAGGAGAAGAATGCGTGCGGCTGGACGCGTACTGCTGGGTGTCACAATCGTAGCGTTTCAACCTTGAGACGGACGATTGTGCGGCACTTGTTCTAACTCGATGAACAAGTCAGCCGATCAAAATCCGAAAGTTGCGGGTAACGTCGACGTATGTCGTAACCTTCCTTCGCGTTCTTGGGAAATTTTATTTATAAAACGCGGGAAAGAAAGAAATACATTGAAATAGACGTTACAATAAGCATTAAAGACTGTCAGTTGCAAGGAAAAAGGGTTGCTTGCAAAGAGTACAACTAATGCTTGGGCGGGGATTCAACTGGTGTGCCTCCCCTATAGTACATTTTGACATTTTTGGCTCTGGTAGGCTTGCATATGAAAATGGCGAAACGTCACACCCAAGCTTTATGACTTCAAATGAAAAGCAAATGCCTAAACTAACTATGGTGCTTAAAGATAAGATAAATGGGAGCTAATCGGAGCATATAACCAAAGGTAAACACACTTTGGAAAAATATGTCCGTGACACACTCCCCCACTTAAACGGTTGACGTCCCCGTCGACTGGCAAAGCTGGAACCCTTCGATCTTCTGCTTCCATGCTTCACGGTCTTGGTACGTCTTCCACATGCTTCTTCCACGAGGAGGCTCTTCCACTTCACCATGAACTTCTATTTCCTCCCCGTGGGTCTTCTTCTTCTTTTCCTCGCTTCCTTAGCAAGGACTTCTGCTAGTTCCTCGTGTCTTCTCACGAGGTGACGATCTTGGTGTCTTCATAACCGAGTCAGTTTCAGGTCGTCGTTTGACAATGACCCGGTCTCCCACACGAAAACTCGAGGGGCGATGTTTCTTATCTGCCCACTTTTCCCACCACTTTGAGGCTTCCTCTCGATCGATCCCAACGATGTCTGACTTTCGCTTCCACCTCTGTGTAACGCCACAAATCCGAGGACCCTTTCTCATACAGGGAAAATCAACAAGGCGCGACAATACATGTGGTCCGCCACCAACACTCTCTGTTGGACTTCTGTCAGTTGACGAATTATTCCCAGCTGTGACACAAGGTTGGGTTGCCTTCAACGACTGACCCCCATTCCTTTGCACTAACTTACCAACCCTTGTCAAACTCATGCCATTTTGAGCGACAGAGTTTCTCTGCATGGATTCTTGTGGCACGTCTGGCATTGAGCCATCAGCTTGACATGCCCATGTACGAGTCGACCTATATGGAACTCCATGATTGCTCCTCTTACTCGCTCATTTTCTACATTCTGATCCAAAATCAAGTTTGAACACACCTCTCCGTCTCCTTACTTGATTTGAAGTCAGATTTGGCTTATCGAAAGGGCCGACAACATCGTTACTCATCCCTCTGACAAAAGTTGATCTATGGGAATACTGTCTCCCATCCCTCCGACTGTGTACTACCGCAAGCGTTTCTTCTTCAAACACCGTATAACTGCTTTCTGTGGGACCTTTCTTCTGACTCTCAAATGCGATGGGGTGTCCATTTTGCACTATGACACCACCCACCGCATGATTAGACGCCTCAGCGTAGGCTATCGTAGGTTGGGTCTCACTCACGGACCCAAGAGTTGGCCCTCTCCTCGGGGCTTGCTTCAGGACACGGTTGTTAACACACAACCGTCCATTTTCTTCCTTCTGTAAGAGGACTTGAGCTTCATACGGAGTCTTTGCAGGTCTAGTGAATCCTGCCCTCGACAATCTCTCTGATTGTCTCTGGAGTCCAGTTGACTCTGACTGCGCCATACGACAATTGTTGTTCGTAGGCAATCCTGACATGGGCAAACTATCACGTTTCCCATCACAACATCTCTCCACGACACACCTTGTGTTCTTCTGAACACGGCCCTCCCTCAGTTGCATGGCCGAGATCATTCTCAGTCCTTTGGGTTGCCGAAGGTCTGTCTGCACAACGGTGGGGGTAGACCCCGTGATCAACAGACATCTAGCTGCAGGCATCATGATCACTTGATGTCCAAGAAGGAATTCCATTCCAAGGACTATGTCAAAGTCATCCATGCCTACAACTACGAAGTCGACGAAGCCGCTCCATCCTCCCAACTGTATCACCGCTCGTTTCACTACTCCAACGACGGGTAGACGGACGATTGTGCGGCACTTGTTCTAACTCGATGAACAAGTCAGCCGATCAAAATCCGAAAGTTGCGGGTAACGTCGACGTATGTCGTAACCTTCCTTCGCGTTCTTGGGAAATTTTATTTATAAAACGCGGGAAAGAAAGAAATACATTGAAATAGACGTTACAATAAGCATTAAAGACTGTTAGTTGCAAGGAAAAAGGGTTGCTTGCAAAGAGTACAACTAATGCTTGGGCGGGGATTCAACTGGTGTGCCTCCCCTATAGTACATTTTGACATTTTTGGCTCTGGTAGGCTTGCATATGAAAATGCCGAAACGTCACACCCAAGCTTTATGACTTCAAATGAAAAGCAAATGCCTAAACTAACTATGGTGCTTAAAGATAAGATAAATGGGAGCTAATCGGAGCATATAACCAAAGGTAAACACACTTTGGAAAAATATGTCCGTGACACTGGGCGCGTGCGGCTGGAGAAGGACCCACACAGTTCTGCTGGTGCCATTCTGTATGGTGCTCTCGATATGGGACCAGTACCTGGTTCGAGCTCTATGGCAAAATCAACCTCTCGGCGGGACGGAAGTCCTGGAAGCTCCTCTGGAAAAACATCGGGATATTTCCTTACCACTGGCTCGGATGATAAAGATACTTTAGGCCCTCTGGTGTCCACAACACTAGCCAAGATACTCCAAGTACCCTGATCAAGCAGCTTACTAGCCTTCATGGCTGAGATAACTTTGGGTAGGACCACAGTCCCAGCCCCTTTATACTTAAAACGAGTTGCCTCGGAAGGGTTAAAAACTACCTCCTTGCGAAAACAATCTATGCTTGCATGGTTAGTAGATAGCCAATCCATGCCTAATATTACATCAAAATCTCGCATGTCCAATACTAATAAAGTTACATCTAAAACGTGCTTTGCTACTTCTATCTGACATGCTTTTATCTTTTCACTCGACAAAAAAATTTCTCCAGATGGAGTAGAAACGGACAACAGATAACTCAAGGGTTCTACTTCTAGATTCATATGTTGTACAAATACTGAGGATATAAAATAATGAGAGGACCCCGAGTCAAATAATACTAAAGCCAAGTGTCCCAAGATTGGAAGTGTACCTGTCACCACTGTGCCAGCTTTCTCGGCCTCTTGCCTATTAGTGGAAAAAACTCTCCCTTGATGGGTTGGGGAAGTTTGGTTTCCAACACCGTATGATTTCTGAGGGCACTTATCAGCTAGATGCCCAGGTTGCCTGCACTTGTAACATACTCCACTCCCCGCTAGGCAGCGACCCGAGTGGTGTCTTCCACAATTTGGACACATGGGTAATACCCTCAAGGTTTGGTCTGCCTGAGTCGCTTGCTGTCGGTGCCGGTGGAACAACCCACCTGATCTCGAATTCTTGTGTGGTGCTGCTATAGGTTGCTGCTATAGGTTGCTGCTCAGGCTTCCGTTTCTGTCCTGAAGTTGGTCCCTTCTCTGCAGCCTTGGCCAACACCGTCCTCTCATGCAAACTCAGGTCTATTGCCATGCGCAGCGCATCAGCCTGGGTGGTTGGTCTAAGGATGCAAACGAAACCCTGGATCTCTGACTTGAGACCTCTGACGAACTTGTCAGCTCTCTCATCCTCGGTTCTCACTAAATCGGGTGCAAACCGGGATAACGCATCGAACTCTTGATCATACTCTTCCACGGTCATGTTGCCTTGCTCCAGTTTTAGGAACTCCTGGCACTTGGCCTCTCTCACTGTGGCGGAGAAGAATTTGGCATAAAAGTTCTCCTTGAACTGTTCCCAGGTGATGTTACTTACATCTCCACCTAACATCCTCTCTATGGACTCCCACTAGCCTCTGCCTCTGTCAATCAGTAAGTACACAGCGCACTGAACCTTCTGGTCATTGGGGCACTTCATATACCAAAAGATGGTTTCCACCGAACTCAACCACGTCTGCGCCTTTTTGGGGTCTGCTAAAGATCCATCGAAAGTTTGAGGGTTATACTTCCTGAAGTCCCTCAGGTGCTTGGCTTCGACTGAAAGCATGTCTGGTAAGTGTTGGGCTACAACTGGGGCCTGAACTCCTGTGGCTGGTATCTGAACACCTGCAGTCGGTGCCTGAATATTAGCTGTCTGGGTCTGTGGGGCCGGCTGTCGCTGTTCCATCACTTCCAACAATAGGTCTCTGTACCTTTGCTAACAAACGGTAAATTAATTTAAATGTAAGTATCTCAAACGAATAAATGTATAGAAAAATGACTAATGTATAGAAAAATGACTAATGTGTATACTTGATGAAGACAATGTTATTCATCGTCACTTGACGCACTTTGATGTGATGATAATTGTTCATTATCATCATCTATGAAGTCGTCCACAACATGACGCACATCCAGTCTTTCCACCAGTGTAGGATAAACTTCAGTCCTGCACATAGTGTCATCCTCAATAATGTGTTCATCCACACGATGTCTGACGACGATTTCCAATACATTAAGTTGGTCATTCTCAATATCTTCCACTTCTGGCACGTCCCATACACGTGTTGCTCCAACCATTGCAGACCTTCACATGCATCATTATAACCAAAAAATTTAGGAACGAAAGTTATGAATAATTGGGGTATAGCTCACGACTTGCTTGGTTTAATAACTCTTTAAATACCATGTTTGTTGTATTTTCTTCTAAATCTACCCCACTGGTAAATAACATTTCATTCTCCAAACCTTCCTCCATCTTTTCTACGTGTTCAATACCAGCTTGTAAATCATGCAGTATACCCAACATTTCATTTTCTTCAGGAAATCGATTACGGCTAGTTTCTTCATCAAAAGGATTGCTACTACAACTCATTCCTTCATCAAGTCTTTGCATACCTCTATGCAAGTCCACAGGCTCTCCATGATACACCCAATCTATATAGGAGGAGGCTATTCCAGTGCTTGAGATGTCGCTCTACACCTTTTAACGAGTCTCAATTTAAATTCATACAACTTTTGCATGGACACCTTATTCGTCTGTAATTATAGAGTGATATTTTACAACCTTTAAAAATTGGGAAACTCCTTCTCTATACTCAATGGAAAACCTATCCCTAAGTTTCATCCAACTCCTGTTCATCTTATTAAAAGCCCTAAAACATAAATAAGTTGAATTAGTTTTATATCTCTACTGAATTAGCTTTATATCTCTACTCTCAAATACTCCAACTTACTCCATCTTACTCTCATCTTACACTAAAATTAAGTTTAAATCTATTAACACTTCTAACATACGTAATACTTCATACATAATTAATTAAAAGCTACCTAAGAATCCCCAACACTACTTATACATTAAAACTAATTTTGACATAAAAAAAACTAGGCTACCATAACTGCAGGATAGCCATAAAATAGATCCAACATTTTTAATTAAATATCTAACATTTTCAAAACTTCAAATTCGAATTGAAATTAAATATCAAATTCAAACTCAAATTCTAAAAACATACATTACACATACATTATATATTATGAATTTACACATACAATCTCAAATTTACACATACAAACTCATACATTTTCCACATAAAAACATACATTATATAATACATTACACATACAATTTGAAATTCTAATTACACATAATATCAATACAAACATTACACGTACATTTTTGTAATGCATACATTATACAATATATATATATACATTTTCATAATTTAAAAAAACAAAAAAAAAAGAGAACTAACTGTGTGTGATCGACGACGAGGGAGGAGGAACGACTGTCACACCCTGCCCCTAGCATCTCTTACTAGGCTCGAGACGTGGCGTGAAGCCAACCTAAATTGTTTGCCTCTAGAACAACTTCAACTGACACATGACATGAGTACTTGCAAAACTTTTAAACAGCGAAAGTCTTTCATTAAAATAAACATTTAAATTATACTTTGAAATTCGTAGTGCAGCCCATAGAAAATCTTTTTAAAACGTATCATGGAAAATGAACAAAACATGAAGATATAAATATTTGAACAATCGCAATACTACTTTAAATAAAACAATGTCCTTGCCTAACTAAGTTGGCCTAGCGGCAGTATGTTCAGCACGTGGGGATCCACAATCTATACCTGGAAAGAGGGAAAACATTTTAAAAGAGTAAGTCGAAAGACTTAGTGAGCAACAATTTTAGAAAACAGGTTTTTATAAATAGTTTTAATGTAAAACCGAAGCTGAAATACATTTATCAGTAAACAGTCATTTCATAACATGAATCTTGAAACATTGAACATTTGTATTTTTTAAGACAATCCTCCATAGCCATGAGCACTATTTACCCCTTCGTCCGAAGCGAAACAGTCGTTCGATAACTAACCTTCCTCTTTTAAGGCATAAAAACATACCCTTCCTAGTGGCCCATAAACTATAGGCTTGTTAACCCTACCATTAGTATGGAGTTAACCATAGCTCAATGGTGCCCATTGACATGATAGATAGGGCATGTTGCATGCGCATGGCCTAGGGCCTTGCCACGTGCTAACCTTCTGAGATGGGCCACACGCCGCATGCTAACCTCGCAAATGGGGTTGCCAAGTGTCACGGTCATACTTGTCCAGGCCGACGTTGTTTGCATATGGCTATATGCCCAAATAACTTCAATTTATCTGATCTTTATGTCTTATGTTTAGTTTAGCTAGTTGCTTTCCATTTCATGTAATAAATCTATAGTGTGACATTTCGGCTTTTTCTATGCAAGCCTACCAGAGCTGAAAAAGTCCAAAATGTACTATAGGGGAGGCATAATAGTTGAATCCCCGCCCAAGCATTGTCGCACTCTTTGCAAGCAAACCTTTTTTCTTGCAACTGACATTCTTCAATGCATATTGTAACGTCGATTTCAATGTATTTCTTTCTTTCTTGCATTTTATAAACAATTTTCTCAAGAACGCGAAGGAAGGTTACATCGTACGTTGATTTTTAATCGACTGACTTGTTCATCGAGTTTGAATAAGTGCCTCAGAATCGTTCCTCTCGACTTTGAAAGGCTACGACTGTGACAAGTGGTATCAGAGCCAACTTGGCTAATTGAGATTTGAAACAGAATGATGTCGACTACGAAGCAGACCGACAAGACTCATAATGAATAATTGGTAGGAATCAAAGAGCAGATGCTTTACCTAGTGGAAGTCCCTGATTCCATCCGTTCCTTAGAAACCCAGCTTAATGAAATTGCAAAGAATGTCGATGTTGTTGATGTGGTGTCCGGTCGTCTAGACGGATTACCCATACAAGATTTGTTGACTAGAGTTGACAGTCTAGAGTCAAGAATTATGAGAAATGGAAATGTCACCTACAAGCGTGGGGACAGTTCATCGGGCTCTGCTGCTCAGATGGAAGAACGAGTTACTGAGCTAGATAACTTCCATAAGGATATGTTGGAAATGATAAACGGCATGACAGAGGATTTTCGAGCTACCCTCGATGTCGTGAGGAACAAAATCACAGAGGTGAACATTAAACTGAACCTTACAATGTGAGCGTTGGCAAACCAAGCTCCGACTGGAGGAGCAATTACAGTTGGCATAATAAAGATCTCTGAACCCAAGTTCTTTTATGGGGCAAGAGATGCAAAGGCATTGAAAAATTTTATCTTTGACATCGAGCAATTCTTCAAGGCCACGAACACTGTTACAGAAGAAGCCAAAGTGACATTGGTGACCATGCATCTGTCTGAAGATGCAAAGTTATGGTGGAGGTCCTGGTATGTTGGTATTCAGGAAGGGCGTTGCACAATAGACACCTGGGACAGGTTAAAGGAAGAACCTCGCTCATAGTTTTTCCTCGAGAATGTCAAAATTCTAGCTCGACGAAAACTGCACGAGCTAAAACACACTAGAACAATTCGGGAGTATGTGAAACAATTCACGGGGTTAATGTTAGACATACGTGATATGACCGAAAATGATAAAATCTTCAGTTTTGTTGAAGGGGTGAAGTCGTGGGCAAGGACTAAGCTATATGAACAGAGAGTTCAATACCTCACATTCGCCTATGCAACAGCTGAACTTTTGTTCGATCTGTCTAGTGAATCTCAAGATACGAGACGTCATCAAAGCTCTTCACCTGGAAGAGATAGAAATAGCCACAGAATTCTCCCAAAGCTGTCAGTGAAGACAGAAGTCCCGCTAGAGACAGCAAGCCTTTCCAACCCAACACAGGGAACACCTGGTAAAAACATAATGGTCCAACAAATCAAATCGCCCCTTCAGTTGTTAAATATGTGATGGGTCCTATCGGGCTAAGGAATATCCGAATAAATCGGCTTTCTATGCCTTTCAGGCATCTTTGGCTTCAGACTCAGATGACAAGTTGAGCCAATCAGAGAAGGAAGTTGGGCAAGTGGAAGAAGTTGAGAATCCTAGAGTGGGGGCCATGAGATTCTTGTAGTCTCTTCAAAAGAAAGTGGGGGAGACAAGTAGACGTACGAAAGAGGGTCTAATATATCTTGACACCTGGGTCAATCGAAAGCACGCAAAGAGCACTTTGGTTGACTCTAGTGCAACCCACACTTTCATAACGGTGGCAGAAGCCAGATGGCTGAACCTTTATTGGAAGAAGAATACAGAAAAAATGAAGGTCGTGAATTCTACAACTTTACCTGTCTTTGGATTAGTGAAACGAACGATTATACAGTTGGGAGGATAGAGCGGTCCTGTAGACTTCGTGGTTGTAGGTATGAACAACTTTGATGTAGTACTCTGAATGGAAATGGAATTCCTCCTCGAACATCAAGTGATCCTAATGCCTTCAACCAAATGTCTGGTGATCACTGGGTTTATCCCTATTATTGTGTAGATAGACCTTCGCCAACCCAAAGGATTGAGAATGATCTCGGCCATGCAATTGAGAGAGGGCCTCACTCGAGATGAAACAACATTTAGTGCTACCCCATTTGAGCTTTCAGATAGCTTAGGGGAAACAGTTGGCAAAGACACAAGGTGCATCATAGAGAAGTATTGTCATGGCATGCTTGGTAATTTGCCAAAGTCAAAATCTCCTACGAAGAGTGCTTGTCATATGGCACAGCCAGAGTTAATTAAACTTCAAAGACAGTTGAAGGGATTGTCGAGTGCAAGATTCATTAGACCTGCAAAGGCTTCGTATGAAGCCCAGGCCTTTTTACGAGAAGAAGAGAATGGAAACTTACTATCGTGTGTCGATGATCATGTCTTGAAACAAGACCTGAGAGAAGGGCCAACTCTTAGGTTCGTGGATGTGACCCAACCTGTTGAAATGCACACTGATGCATCTACTTATGCGTTGGATGGTGTTCTCGTACAGAACAGACACCCCATCGCATCTGTGAGTTGAAAGTCGAGTACCATAGAAAAGAGTTATACGGTGTTTGAAGAAGAAACAGTTGCCAGGGTACACAGTCTGAAGGATTGGAAACAATATTCACGGATATCTACTTATGTCAGAGAGATGAACACCATTATTACCAACCACTTTAGTACTCAACCAAAACTGACTTCAAGTCAAGCAAGATGGCAGAGAGACCTGCTCGAACTTGATTTTGGGTTAGAACATAGAAAAGGAGCGAGTAACCGGGTGGCTGATGCCCTTAGTCAGAGAAATGATCGTGTGATTCCGTGCATGTTGACTAGTATATAGGCATGTCAAATGGATGGCCCAATGCGCAGAACGCATCGAAGGAATCCTTGTAGAAAAACTATGTCGCTCAAGATGGTGTGAGTTTGGCTAAGATCGGTAAGACAGAACAAAAGAATGGGATCCTGTCGTTGAAGGTGACCTGATTTTGTGCTAGCGCTATGAGGAGTTTGTCAACAGGTAGAAAACCGTTCGAGAGTGTTTGTGGCATACAACATGTACTGTCGCGCCTTGTTGATCCCCCCTATGTTGAGAAGAGTCCTTAGGCTCGCAACATTACCAAGAAATGGAAGTGGAAATCAGACATCGTTCAAGCCGATCTAGAGGAAGCCTCAAAGTAGTCGAAAAAGTGGGCAAATAAGAAGCGTCGCCCCCTTGACTATCGTGTAGGAGGTCTGGTCCTTGTTAAACTATGACCTGAACAGACTCGGTCATGAAGACACAAAGATTACCACCTCGTGAGAAGATACGAGGGACTAGCAGAAGTTAAAGAAGTCCTTGCTAAGAAAGTGAGGAAAGGTAGAAGTCCCACGAGGAGGATATATGAGTTCATAGTGAAGTGGAAGAACCTCCCCGTCGAAGAAACAAGTTGAAGACGTACTGTAGACCTCGAAGCGTGGAAGCAGAAGATCAAAGAACTCCAGCTTTGCCAGTCGACAAGGACGTCAACTGTTTAAGTGGGGGATTTTGTCACAGTCATACTTGTCCGGGGCGTTGTTTGCCTATGGTTGTATGCCCAAATAACCCCGATTTATCTTATCTTTATGTCTTATGTTTAGTTTAGGTAGTTGCTTTCCATTTCATGTAATAAATCTATAGTGTAACATTTCAACTTTTTCATATGCAAGCCTACCAGAGCTGAAAAAATCCAAAATGTACTATAAGGAGGCATAGTAGTTGAATCTCCGCCCAAGCATTGTCGCACTCTTTGCAAGCAAACCTTTTCCCTTGCAACTGACAATCTTCAATGCATATTGAACGTCAATTTCAATATATTTCTTTCTCGCATTTTTAAATAATTTTCTTAAGAACGCGAAGGAAGGTTACCGTGACTTTTGGATTTTAATCGGCTGACTTGTTCATCTAGTTTGAACAAGTGCCGCACTATCGTCCCTCCTAAGTTTGGAAGACTACGATTGTGACACATGGCACATCCTTGCTTCTACCTCACGCATACATCGTGTGCTTTTATGCGCGTTGTGCTCCCCGCACACCGTGCACGATACTCTAACCTCTAAAGCAAGGTCATGCGCGTAGACTTAGTGCATGCCTTGCTATTTAGTTGTGCCATGGCCTTGCCATAAGCATGCAGCCTAACCAAAATAACCTCTAAACCCAAAATGTACACACATCTCACCTACACATGTAGGCCTCTCGCCCACTACCCAGAACATTATTTTAATTCCATAATCATATTCCTAAACTCTAAATCCTAAACCCTAAACCCTAAATATTGTGTTCACCCTCCATCTTTAACAAAGTTTAGAGAACCTGAAAGTCCGACACATGAACTGAAAAACAGAACAACGGTAGCAGCAAGAGACAAATTACAAATATTCATAGGTGTTCCGCAGTTAACAAGGTTTCAAAAAGTGTACTTTGTTAGCAATTGAGTTTCAAAAAGTCTAACCCCCTTTATTCTTATTCTCTCAGGAAGGTCAGAAGAGTGACCACAAACTAAAACATTATGGATAATCAAAATGCACAAACACCACTACCCTAAAAGGCTTAGTTCTCTTTTAGAAACCACGATCACAAATTTAGCCCTGCATTAGTATGGAACGAACATTAGCTATGAAAAAGGTAAGTATCTCACACTACAACTGCTTGAAAGAAGCATTGTTTGAAGGAAATAACACCCATAAAAAGTCTGTACATGAATTAGATTTAACTTATTCAAGAAGATTGTTACAAGACGACGAACAAGCAGAGTGATGAAAGAAAATATATAAAAGAAACGTAAAACGAACTGAATTGAACCGAACCTCCATCTAAGTACTTTCTCCTCTTTTACCCACCATGGCTTTAACAAAAAAATAACACGACCACATGGGTAAAATTGTCCCCTTGTACAAAATGAAAGAATAGCTCAGCCAAAAACTGAGCTCATCTCAATTTTTTTATAAACCAGCCGTCCCAAACCACACAGCTAATTTAAAAAGTCTTTTAGACCAAACTCTACTATGATATACAATTTTACAAACTACACAAAATCTCATCCATGACTGAGACCACTGTATATAATGGAGAGCATATAATCATAGTTGTAATTGCCCTGGCCCTCTCCTTGATCTTGAAGGAGGCCTGTTTATCTCTGCTGCTACTACAGCTGAGGCTGAGCCCGAAGTCAGGGCTGAGACTGAGGCTGGCCGCTTAGTTTCTTCTGGGATTTCAACCCCCTGCATATTAATGGGATAGTTATAATTGTTTAGCAAAATTTAAGCATGTTAAGAGAAAGAAAACAAAAATAGCTTTGTCAATGTGAAGAACTTTGAGAGTAAAATTATCAAACAGAGCAGAATGTGCTTTTTATTTAATGAGATATATGAATATAACCACTTTAATATAGTCTGAAGTCTCTAAGGTGGTTCTGAAACATTTTACAGATAAAGAAAACTGTCACAGTACAATAAGCAGTAGTATCTATTGGCTTTAAGTGGCAGTATCCTATTGCACGCTGTCGTTCTCAATCTCTTGAGTCATTACAGACACCCAATTTTTTATGTTTCAGTTTCTAATGAAACCTCACTTTGTTTATAGTATGCAAAGGTATGAATTATATTCATTCCTTTCCACATCATCACTATAAAAGCTCGACTCAATAGAATTGAAAACTTAATCTGAAACCAAGCTGGTAAATGACAAGAAAGCTATCAAGCTAAAGGAATTAGAAAATAAATTTGCCAACAAACCGTTTTTGTTAGCGGAGGTGGAGTACTGGTTCGTGACAGTGTCTGCCCTTTTTCATGTAAGCGATGTTGATGCTGCATGTGCTCAAATTGTTGTAGACTAGCAGCAAAGTTAATTCCATTACGAGAGTTCCCAGCATCCTGACTTACATCACCATCTTCATTTATATTCAACCCAGACATGTGATGCATTACAGAGTAGGAGTTCCCGGATGATAATTGCTTGAAGTGCTCACCACTAAATGAGTACGGAGGCACTGTTTTGAGACGTGTTCGTAGTATCTTAAAGGCAGCACTTTGCTGTAGTCAAACATAGGTAAACAAAAAATCAACTAATGGATCACAAAAATACTACTATTCATCATAGAAACGAACATGTTTCAAGTCTCCCAAGAAATGCAAAGGTAAAGTGTAAAGATATTGATAGTATCTTATTTTATTGACTTGAATGTACGAATTACAATATCAAATAATCAAAGAAAAATTCACACTCCTATCTAAACCTCAATCTAATCAGAACAGATCAGAACAAGGCAAACAAAATATGGAAAACTCTTCACAATGTAAACGACCAAACAACTATTAAATAAACTTGATGTCGATCCTCTGCTTCTCTCGAACTGAAAGACGGCAGCCTCTTCAAGTATTTACTAGTATATCAAGTTCATCAGCTTGTAAATTTACATCACTAATATCATTCCCCCAGTGGTTAACCAAGTTTATTACATCATTATTGTAAATGGAACAGGTGAATCAATACGTAAATGTTTCCTCTAACAAAGCTAAGTGGCGATGCATAAAAAACCAAATCATCATAAAAGCTCTTATCCAAAGAAATGCTCAACCAACTATCCCAATTACAAGCCTACCTATTTGCCTTCTTCTGAACAAATTGTGAAATAAATGTTTTTTAACCTATATATTTATATTCTATGAGACTCGCCGCC
>JACWES010000017.1:992673-1051115 GCA_025688845.1 Cucumis hystrix
TTTATCACTTATTTATTTTTACTACCTTCGGCACCCCCCCCCCCCCCCTCCCCCCAAGGAAAAAAAGAACACGGGAAAAAATACATCATTAAGAGGCTGTAGTTACAAAAGAAATTTGTACGTAAAAAATATAACAAGATGCATTATATACTAGCATCTCTTTCTTGGGTACATATGATTCGAAGACTAGTATAAACTTCAACACCTGTAGCTCAAAGAGAGTTACGGCATCTTGCTTTTTTCAAATATACAAGAAGTGTGACTTTTCTAATTGTATTACATATTTATTTTACGCTAATTATGTAAATATCTCATAAAATAATGCCTATTATCATAAATTTTGAAAATTGCAAATCCAATAACCAAAGCACATCATGTAGTTAAGAAAAGAATATAGAACAGATATTGTTGGCAAAAAAAGCAATAAGCATCAGCTCTTGCCAGCTCAAGAACTAATTCTAGAGAGAAATTAGGAGCCTTTCTTTTCGCAAAAGAATACTAGCTATTAGGGAGCCTTACCTTTTGGATCACTTAATTGTTTTGCCACCCTCCAACACAGGCTTCAACAACACTATCTTTCTCCCCCTTCGTCCCCTATATGTTTGGCTCATACTGAAGACTTGCAACACTTATTCTGTGAGTGCTGTTTCTCTAATTCAGCCTGGGGGAGACTATTATCATTTCTTCAGCTTCAGTGAAGATTTGACATGTCTTTTTGGAAAAATATTCTTCAAATTTTGGTGGGCCCTCTTCCAAAAGCTCACAGATTTTATAGTCCAATGCAAAGTTCTTTTATTCGAGTTTTTCAGGAAAAGGAATAAATAAAAGCTCTTCTATTAAAGATTTGGTTTAAACAAAATCAATGTATTTTTACGACAAGTCCCTTTCTTGGTCTATTCATTGGATTAAACTGGCTTCCTTGTGGTCTTCTAATTCGAAAACTAGCTATTAGATTTAAAACATTGTCCAATTTACTGCATTATCTTGTGGCCATGCCACAAAAGTCGGTGCAGTGCAATCATCCTACAAGTATAGAATGGGTTGCACTATGCTTAGGTTAGAAAAATAAGGGATTGTCCTTGCAGTGGGGGGTACGCACCCACTAGAGAGGTTAGCATGGTCAAGGTTGGGCATGCTTCCTGCCAACCAAGCAAAAACAGCAGACTAGTGCAAGGCTTCAGGCAAACGTGGGTCAAGCGGTTTGGAGAGGATCTTTTGGATGTGCTCAGGTTTAACTCATTCTTCTGGGTGTTTAATTAGTATATATATACTGGTAATTATCAACTTAGCATAATTCTTTTGTATTAGAGCTTCTTCCTATAAGTAGGCATGAGGGCTGTTTTGTTTTGGGCTTGAATCCTTAAATATCTCAACAAAAGGTTGGTTTATTGTGAAAGAGAATTAAATAAATATTCCTCCTGGAGCTGAAAAGATAAAGTGTATGAATGGAAACCAACTTTGGATCCTCAAGGCCAGAAGGAAGAGGTATTCCATCCGTCTATACAGTTATGAAAAGCTTACCAAACACAGAGTGAGCGGCTCTATTCCAAACAGCCATTACATGCCATCCAAAACTATTGAATAAGCTACTCTTAGGATTGGACCCCAGTCCCACTCAGGAAATTCAAAAGTAAAAATACTGTGTTCAGGCAAACATCCAGGATAACGGGATCTACGTATTCAAAGTAAGATGACACAAGTACAGTAGACATAATTTTCAGAATCTTGTGACCAAAATCTATCTTTCAATTATGCCCAAAAGAACAATCAATATAAGAAGTTGCATGTGCATATCCTCCGCATTAATATATACTGGGAAAAAGTAACACCGGTGCTTTTTTTTATAACAAAAACAACTACTTTCATTGAGAAAAAATTAAAGAATACAAGGGCTTTCATTGAGAAAAAATTAAAGAATACAAGGGCATACAAAAAAACCAGCCCAACAAAGTAACCCCGTTAAAAGAAGGGGGACCAACTAAGAAGAATGTTTCCTATGGAATAAGCACAAAAGCTCTTCAAAATCGAAGCCCAAAGAGACGTGTGAAATCAAACCAAAGACCAAATCTAGACACCCTTTTTCTGGCCCAAAACACCCTATTGTTCCTCTGACCCCAAATGTCCCACAAAACTGCACACACCTAGGCAAGCCAAAGAAAATCCCCTTCATCTTTGAAGGGCAGATGGAGTAGGAACTCCTCGATCATCGCTTCGCTCTTAACACTTTGCATCCCAACAAAGCAAATACCGAACTCTTGGAGGAAAGAGCTCCACACTGCTCGAGCATACTGGCAATCCCAAAAACAATGATCAAGATCTTCCTCTGCCTTCCGACAAAGCAAGCAGCAAAAAGGCTCAACAAGCGAAATTCTGCTAACAAGCCTACCAACAGTGTTAACCCAACCAAGCAAGACTTGCCAAATAAAGAACCTAACTTTCTTACGAACCTTTGTCCTCCAGACCACATCAAAACCGACTCCATAGGTGGGTCGGTGTTGGTATCCAATAACAAACTAAACAAAGATTTACATGTAAAGCTCCGACTAGGATTAGGGTTCCAAACACGAGCATCCCGTCTCCCCTCCCTAAAACAACAGCCCTCCAGCAAAGAAAGAAGAGAGATCATTTCCGTCGTTTCCCTATTGGTCAAATATTGTCTATTTTCTATCGTTAATATGGTCTATTTTCAAATCGTAGAGATAAAGGGTTGAATCTCAGTGGATTGTGGCAGCAAGTAAACTCTAGTTAGTATGGTCTAAATATTTAAGATATGTGTCTATATGTATAAGGAAGAAGAAGGAAAAAATAATAGAAAGGAGCAGTGAAGATTAACAAGGCATACCTGGGGAAGTAACATTAGAAGGCCGTATAATGCTTTTAACAGCCACATATATCTTCCAGGTTCGAGAAGCTGCAAAAATTCCAAAGGTGTACCCTATTTAAGAAGATATAAACAGTGCAAGATACCAAAAACAAAATTATTGTATTTTCCCAAGACAAACCGAGGAAGACATGAAGCCTTCCTTCCGAAAGAACATCTAATTAGAATGAATAATAAGAGGACTGCTTAGAATGCATTGATTGTGAGCGTATTGTTGTGCTCTTCCATTGACTTTCAGAACTTCTTTCTTAACACGAATGACTTCTTTTTCCTTTTGTGTGGGACCTAATTAAACTACTTTTTCATTAGTTCATTTGGCTTTAGGTTGAGAGAGAACTCATCTTACCTTCCAATTCTTCCACATGGGATAATCATTTCAATTTCTTACCCCAAATTAAAAAGTAAGAAAGAGAGGGGGCAAAAGAAAAAGAGAAAAAAAAAAACTCAACATTATACAATAATTTCCAAGGCTTTCCCATCACATGGTACAAAATTGCTGTAATCTACAAGCCCAAGTACATATGCATGGTTAATGTTCCAAGTATATGTTTATAATAATTATACCGTGATGGTATCCGATAAAATGTCATGCAAATGAAGAAATACAAAACAGGCAAAACAATAACAAAAACCCAAAATAATATATATATATATATATATATATATGAAATTAAAAAAAAAAAAAAAAAAAAAAAAAAAAAAACTAAGTAACACGATACTACAAGTTGATAGCCTAACTTCAGTCCTACCATATCTTCATAACACAAATGGATCACATCAGTTTTCTTCCTCCCCTCCCCATTCTTTCTAAATGTAAGAATAAACGTGCAAGAAAAACAAATGAAGCCCATTTTCTGTAAATGTTTTTGTTTTGTGTTGCTCTTGTGGTCAGGCTTACATTCATTAGGCTCTACTTTATCTTCCTTCGTTTTTCTGAAAGAAAGCGTCTTATACCAAAAAAATATAATAGAAAGAACAGAAAGAGAAAAAGTAGCAGGCACAATAATTAAATTTATTCAACTGAATAGAAATTGTAAGAAGAGAATGAAGAAATTGCAAGCGACTACTCTAGAATATCATTTCAAATACCCAATAGGAAAGTGTATTGTATTTAATCATTCTGTACCTGCAATCTTAGATAAGCAAAGACTGGAGTCTCTAGGAGGCGGATGAGTTTATCCAGCTGAACTAAAAATTTCACATTAATATCTTCCTCCACCAAAGACTGAATCACCACACTAGCATGCTGGTATGACTGTCATATAGAAGTAAAATAACAATATTGAAACAGGAAAAATTTTGATCACACTTTCATTTAGATATTGAGATA
This sequence comes from Cucumis hystrix, assembly GCA_025688845.1. Classification (NCBI taxonomy): domain Eukaryota; kingdom Viridiplantae; phylum Streptophyta; class Magnoliopsida; order Cucurbitales; family Cucurbitaceae; genus Cucumis; species Cucumis hystrix. The sequence goes on from JACWES010000017.1 coordinate 996,885, forward strand.
GTTTGATACAGAACTCAAGGGTTTACTCATTCAAACTCTACCTGTGCTAATAAGCAAAGACTAATAATAGCCATTGGGGAATGACACCACGATGCATATAAAGAAACAAAAAGGTCCTTCCCAGCTGCATGCACCAATGATTTCTTTAAAAGATCTCGAAGACCAGATAACTCAGAGGAAGTCAGCAAAATCAAATTGAGTGCCTGTAGCAAACTAAAAGAGTAAACATGCCGAAATGGAAAGATAGCAGACCCTGTAACCAAAATTACAATGAATTATAGAAAAAAATATTTAAACAAGGGGGAGGATTCAACAGGAGTGTAACCAATTAAGCACCTTTGTTTCTGCCATTAGAAACAGTATTTTGAGACAGTGATCATACAAAAAAACACATTTGAAACCATCCTGAAGTTTCAGATATGATTCTCTTTCCATCTTTTAGTGTTTGAAAGAAAAATAAGTACAGCAAATTCCCAAATAGCTAAAACTCTATGTTCCTATACAAAGAAGAGTGCTGGACGAAGATATTGCAATCAGATATGGATGGTAAAGTAGGCAAATCTAACCACCAATGGACCCCAATACAAGTTTAATCAAATATGGATAGTAAGATTGCTAAAAGAGGTGCGTTCTTCTCGTGGATTACTTCTCTTAGCAGCATCAATACTTTGGGCAATACTCAGTGGAGGTTTGCAGCTTTTTTTTTCATTTTGGGTATCTATGACTGTCAGGCCAGCTTACGCAGGTGGACTATGACTAAATCTCACAGAAAAACCCGTCTGGCCCTACAACATTTGGATGTCAAAGAAATTTGTTGAAGATTAAATCCCACATAGATAGCCCGCATGGATTGAACTCATTGCCTCTTAACCTGTTATCCTCATTTAGCACTCCCTTAACATTTGCTTAATGCATTTCAGAAGTGAGGAAACCTGCTAGGCCACCGATATTATTTAAATATAGCAGGAAAAATAATAGTAACAGAAATATCAACCCACGCAAGATTATAGGAGAGATTATAAGGGAGAGAATATCGGGGAAGATCTTTCACAATCGTCAGTGAGCAAAACAGATTAAAAGGGAGAAAGGAGGAGGAAAGATGGGGCGAAACCATCAATATTTAATAGTTGTTTGATCGTTTACATTGTTAGGAGTCTTTCCATATTTTGTTTGCCTTGTTCTAATCTGTTCTGACTAGATTGAGGTTTAGATAGGAGTGTGTGAATTTCCTTTGATTATTTGATATTGTAATTCGAACATTCAAGTCAATAAAATAAGATACTATAAGTATCTTTACAAATTGGTATCAGAGCATTGAAACCTGGGAGAATCCACACTGATGGCTAAGAAACTAGAAGAGAGGATGGACTTGGTGGAACAACAACTTCAGAGGCTTCCGATCATGGATGAGAATTTTTCGCTCATGGCAACAAGCATTAAAGAAATTAATACACAAATTGTTAAGCAGCAACAACAACAACAGATAATTCTAAAGTATATTAAAGGAATTATGAGTGAGAATTCGGCGGCTGGAAAGATGACAGAAGGCACGACAAGCCAAGCGAAGAGCAACACCGCAGGGATATCCACCGTAACTGACGAATCCAAGAGGATGAAGATGTTTGAGGATGACAAACCAATGGACCGGAGCAAATTTAAGAAAGTAGAGATGTTGATATTCAATAGGACCAATCCCGATTCATGGTTATTCCAAGCAGATAGGTATTTCAAAATTCATGAACTGACTGATTCGAAGAAACTCAGTGGTAGTTATCAGTTTTGACGGGCCTGCCCTGGATTGGTATCGTTCGAATGACGAGCTAGAAGCATTCACGAGTTGGGAGAACATGAAACAGAGGATGTTGGTCCGATTCCGAACAATCCGAGATGCGTCGCTAGTGGGAAGATTTTTATCCATTAAGCAAGAAACAACAGTAGAAGAATATCGAAACAAGTTAGACCGACTGTTGGCCCCAGTAGCCTTTCTGCAAACAGTAGTATTGGAGAACAGGTTTATGAATGGGCTTAGCCCATGGTTGAAGACTGAAGTCGAGACACTGGAACTGGTGAGGTTGGCCCAGATGTTGAAATTAGCACTGAAAATTGAGAACCGGGAAGTGGTGAGACGAGAGTGTGGACTGAGTAGTGCATATGGAGGGAAACAACACCTCAAATTTCCATTGGCAAAACACACAGCACCACCAATAGCTAACGACACACAATCGGTGGGAAGTTGGCCGATGAGGACCATAACACTGAAAGGAGTCACGGCGGGAAGGCCAAACGAAGAGATTGTTCGATGCTGAGTTCCAATCATGGAAGGAGAAGGGGTTATGCTTTAGATGCGAGGAGAAATATCACGCCGAACATCGATGCAAATCTAAAGAGCAGAAGGAACTTCAAACGCTGGAGGAGTTGGAGATTGTTGAGGAAGATTATTACGAGGCAGAGGCTGAATTTAAAAACACTGAAGTTGAGAATGTGGAGAACCTGAATATTGAATTGTCCCTTAATTCAGTAGTGGGATTGATTAGCCCAGAAACAATGAAGGTGAGAGGAAAAATAAACTAAACAGAGTAGATGTGGTAGTCCTCATTGACTGTGGAGCGACTCATAATTTCATTGCTGATAAATTAGTCAACTCACTGAATTTGCCAACCAAGGAGACATCTAATTATGGTGTGATCCTGGGTTCAGGCACTGCCGTGAAAGGGAGGGGAATTTGTGGGAGAGTGGAAGTATTATTGGGAGAATGGAAGATCATTGACAGTTTTCTACCCTTGGAGCTAGGAGGGGTGGACATGATTCTAGGTATGCAGTGGCTTCATTTCTTAGGAGTCACAGAGGTTGATTGGCGAAACCTACTATTGTCTTTTCAGTATGAAGGAAGGAGAGTTATAATTAGAGGTGACCCCAGCCTAACCAAAAAGAGAGTTAGTTTGAAGAACATGATGAAGACATGGGAAGTGGAAGATCAAGGGTTCTTGGTAGAATGTAGAGCTTTAGAAGGAAGGGCAACGGTGGAGGAGTGGTATGACGAAGAAGTAGTGCCACCTGTGGAGAACACTATTTCCTCTCTGCTTAACCGATTTGAAGATGTGTTTAAATGGCCAGCAAAGTTACCACCACCAAGGGAGATTGAGCATCACATTTATCTTAAAAAAGAAACAAATCTGGTAAACGTTCGACCATATCGGTATGCACACCACCAGAAAGAGGAGATGGAAAGGTTAGTGGATGAGATGTTGCAGTCAGGTATCATACGACCAAGTACTAGTCCTTCCTCCAGTCCTGTATTACTGGTTAAGAAGAAAGATGGGAGTTGACGTTTCTGTGTCGACTATCGAGCTTTAAATAACGTAACTATTCCGGATAAATTCCCAATTTCGGTGATAGAGGACTTATTTGATGAACTAAATGGGGCTAACATGTTCTCCAAGATAGATCTGAAAGCCGGCTATCATCAAATAAGAATGCAACAAAGAGATATAGAGAAGACTGCCTTCCGCACACACGAGGGTCACTACGAATTCTTAGTAATGCCATTCGGTTTGACCAACGCTTCAGCAACCTTTCAAACCTTGATGAATCACATATTTCGGCCGTGTATGAGGCGTTTTGTTTTAGTCTTCTTTGATGATATTCTAGTATACAGCAGAGGGATAGAAGAGCATGTGCAACATTTGGAAGTGATATTTGAGATCCTAAGAAAAAATGAACTCTATGCTAATCTTGGGAAATGCAGTTTTGCTAAAGCTCGCATAGGCTATCTGGGGCACTTCATTTAGGAAGAACGCATCGAAGTTGATCCTGGAGCTAGGAGGGGTGGACATGATTTTAGGTATGCAGTGGCTTCATTCCTTAGGAGTCACAGAGGTTGATTGGCAAAACCTAGTATTGTCTTTTCAGCATGAAGAGAGTCATAATTAGGGGTGACCCCAGCATAACCAAGAAGAGAGTTAGCCTGAAGAACATGATGAAGACATGAGAAGTGGAAGATCAAGGGTTCTTGGTAGAATGTAGAGCTTTAGAAGGAAGAGCAACCGTAGAGGAGTGGTATGACGAAGTAGTGCCACCCGTGGAGAAGACTATTTCCTCTCTGCTTAACCGATTTGAAGATGTGTTTAAATGGCCGGCAAAGTTACCACCACCAAGGGAGATTGAGCATCACATTTATCTTAAAAAAGAAACAAATCCAGTAAACGTTCGACCATATCGGTATGCACACCACCAGAAAGAGATGGAAAGGTTAGTGGATGAGATGCTGCAGTCAGGGATCATACGACCAAGTACTAGTCCTTACTCCAGTCCTGTATTACTGGTTAAGAAGAAAGATGGGAGTTTCTGTGTCGACTATCGACCTTTAAACAATGTAACTATTCCGGATAAATTCCCAATTCTGGTGATAGAGGAGTTATTTGATGAACTAAATGGGGCTAACATGTTCTCCAAGATAGATTTGAAAGCCGGCTATCATTAAATAAGAATGCAACCAAGAGATATAGAGAAGACTGCCTTCCGCACACACGAGGGTCACTATAAATACTTAGTGATGCCATTTGGTTTGACCAACGCTCCAGCAACCTTTCAAGCCCTAATGAATCACATATTTCGGCCGTTTATGAGGCGTTTTGTTTTAGTCTTCTTTGATGATATTCTAGTATACAACAGAGGGATAGAAGAGCATGTGCAACATTTGGAAGTGATATTTGAGATCCTAAGAAAAAATGAACTCTATGATAATTTTGGGAAATGCAGTTTTGTTAAAGCTCGCATAGGCTATCTGGGGCACTTCATTTAGGAAGAACGCATCGAAGTTGATCCTGAAAAGATTCGAGCCATTAAGGAATGGCCCATTCCTACTAATATCCACAAGATTCGGGGATTCTTGGGGCTAACCGGATATTATAGAAGGTTCGTTCATGACTATGGCAGTATGGCTGGCCCGTTAACACAATTATTGAAGACAGGAGCTTATAAATGGACTGACGAAGCTAATGTGGCCTTTGAGAAACTAAAGATGGCTATGATGACATTGCCAGTTTTAGCTATGCCAGATTTCAACTTACCATTTGAAATAGAGACTGATGCTTCCGGCTATGGAGTGGGGGCTATGTTAATTCAGGCAAAGAGACCCATAGCTTACTTCAGTAGAATTCTATGTGCTAGAGATCAAGCAAGACCGGTGTATGAGAGAGAACTGATTGCTGTGGTTTTTGCAGTGCAGCGTTGGAGGCCATATTTGTTCGGGAGGAAATTCACGGTGAAGACAGACCAACGATCGTTAAAATTCCTCCTTGAGCAAAGAGTAATTCAGCCCCAATATCAGAAGTGGATTGCTAAATTGTTGGGGTACTCGTTTGAAGTAGTTTACAAGCCGGGATTGGAAAATAAGGCAGCTAATGCCTTGTCCAGAGTTCCTCCAACAGTGCACCTAAACCACCTGTCGGCTCTTGCTTTGCTTGACCTGGCCATAATTCAGGAGGAGGTGAAAAAGGATCCAGCATTGGGAGAAATCAGAAGAAGGATAGAAGAACAAGAGGGGGTTCCTAATTTTTCATTACAGCAAGGAGCATTGAAGTTCAAAGGGAGGGTGGCTCTTCCAAAGACTTCTTCCTTAATACCTACAATCATGCATACGTATCATGATTTGGTATTTGGAGGGCATTCAGGTTTCCTACGAACTTACAAGAGAATAACAGGGGAATTGTATAGGGAAGGTATGAAGAAGGATATCAAGAAGTATTGTGACGAATGTTTAATCTGCTAGCGGAACAAGTCTTTGGCTCTATCTCCGGCCGGTTTGCTTATGCCTCTTGAGATTCCAAATGCGATTTGGTCAGATATCTCAATGGATTTCATAGAGGGCTTACCAAAATCTGCAGGATGGGAAGTAATTTTTGTTGTAGTGGATCGATTGAGCAAATATGCACATTTCTTAGCACTGAAACATCCTTATACCGCACGGTCAGTAGCTGAAGTATTTGTTAAAGAGGTAGTTCGACTCCACGGATATCCTAGATCAATCGTTTCTGATCGGGATAAAATCTTCCTCAATCATTTCTGGACGGAGATGTTTAAGCTTGTCGGTACCAAGCTACACAAGAGTTCGGCCTATCATCCACAGTCTGATGGGCAAACGGAGGTTGTGAATAAAAGTGTAGAAGCCTACTTGAGATGCTTTTGTGGGAGAAGCCAAAGGAATGGAGTAATTGGTTGCATTGGGCAGAGCATTGGTACAATACCACATACCATAGCTCGATTGGAATTACACCATTTCAAGCCGTGTATGGCAAACTGCCTCCCCCATTGATTCAATATGGAGATATGGACACCCCCAACTCCACACTTGATCAACAGCTGAAGGAGAGGGATGTGGCCTTGGGAGCTTTGAAAAAGCACTTGCGAGTAGCTCAGAAGCGGATGAAAAAAGAGATGTGGAATTTCAGGAAGGTGAGTTGGTATTCCCTAAAATCAGGTTGTATAGGCAAAAGTCCTTGAGGAGGAAGAGGAATGAGAAGCTTTCACCTAAGTATTTTGGTCCGTATAAAATACTAGAGAAGATTGGGGCCGTGGCATATAAGTTAGAACTTCCGAGTTCGGCAATGATACATTCTGTGTTCCATGTGTCTCAGTTAAAAAGGGCACTTGGGAATCATCAACAAGTACACCAGTTGGTTCCTTTTATAAATGAAAATCATGAATGGCTGACTCTGCCAGAAGAGATCTATGGGTACAAAAAGAATCCAGCCACAAAAGACTGGGAGGTACTTGTCAGTTGGAAGGGATTACCGCCACATGAAGCCACTTGGGAAGACTGCAATGATTTCAAACAGTCGTTCCCTGATTTCCACCTTGAGGACAAGGTGGATTTGAAGAAGGGGAGTGATGCTAGGCCACCGATATTATTTAAATATAGCAGGAAAAATAATAGTAACAGAAATATCAACCCACGCAAGATTATAGGAGAGATTATAGGGGAAGAGAATATCGGGGAAGAGAATATCGGGGAAGATCTTTCACAGTCGTCAGTGAGCAGAACAGATTAAAAAGGAGAAAGGAGGAAAAATGGGCGAAGAAAAATATTCCAGTTTAGGAGAGGCTGCCGTCTCTTAGTTCGAGAGAAGCAGAGGATCGACATCAATATTTAATAGTTGTTTGGTCGTTTACATTGTTAGGAGTTTTTCCATATTTTGTTTTCCTTGTTCTAATCTGTTCGGACTAGATTGAGGTTTAGATAGGAGTGTGTGAATTTCCTTTGATTATTTGATATTGTAATTCATACATTCAAGTCAATAAAATAAGATACTATCAGTATTTTTACAAAACCTCTCCCGTCGACCATCTATTACTTCACTCTAACTTTGCAGATAGTGCTTGGAATTTTTCTGGAAATATAGTCAGCTGGCAGGGATGTGAACCAAAGTTGCTGGATAGGTAGCTGATTAAAGTTCCTAGGAATTGTTTTTTTTTAAACGGAGACAAGCTTCTTTATTAATAAAGGAAAATGAGACTAATGCTCAAAGTACAAGAGAATTATACAAAGAGCAAAACAAGAAAAGACAAAAACAACCAAGCAAACTGCCCAAAAAAGATCTCGGCCAAAACAAGGGAAAAGAATGCAAGAGTGCTTTGGAAGAATTCGGTCCCTTGGCTCCTTTGCAAGCCTGAAGGAACTCTCGAACTTTTCTCAGGTAAGAAGTCTTTTTTCTCTTTCTTTTGTGGTTTTGTACAGCATACTGGCTCTATTTGGGATATTGAGCATAGGCACCTTTGAAATTACTCCTTAGACTCCCATCATCTAAGACTAGGTTTTTTTGTAATCCTTTGGGAAAAGGGGTGCCTTATCCGTTTGTCTCCTATATAGGTGTTATTTGGCCGTTCAAATGAACCTCTATGTTGCTCTCACACAAAAAACTAAAAAAAGAAAAAAAACCCTCTATGCAAAAATACGCACGTATATTTGACAGTTGTGACAAAAAATCATGTAGACTTAGAAAAATGCAATTAATCGAAGTTTTAGGCCTTGCTACAACAGCGAATGAGTCTCTTTGTTGCTCTCACACACAACTAAAAGAAAAATTATGACAGTTGAGACAAACAATCATGTAGACTTTGAAATATGCAATTAATTGAAATTTTAGGCCTTACTACAACTGCGATTCATTTGTTCGGCTACCTATGCAAGGTTTATAAAAAATAAAGAAAAATAAATTGTTAGAGATAGCAACCTGAACCATAGTAGAAGCAAAATCCAAGTCTGATTCTCCTTCCAATATTGTAGAAAGTTCACGGTAGACTCGTTCAGCATTTAAAAGTACACATAACCGGCGTATTATCAATGCACCACGCCTATGAAAATGATAAACAACATATACTTTGTACATCAAAAAAATAAATATCAACACATCAGAATCATCGTTGCAACAACAAATAAGTAGGAGGGAGGGAAAAGAACCCACTTCTCCAGAAGAGAATTATTGATCCGAAAATTATGCACTAGGAAGACAACAAGTTGGCGAAAATGTTGCTGATCTATCGCTATGCAAGCATGAACATCAAGAACAAGGAGCACCACCTATGACAGCATCCAATATAAAATAACCAGCAATAATAATGATTAGAAAACCCATACATAATTTCGAACAGTCAAATAATAATCCGAGTAATAGAACTCAGTTTTACCAATAGATCAAATTCTTCATCAACCTTGATCTTTCATGGTAACCATTGTTCAAAATCTTTTAAAGTAAGAATAATTAGGACTGAGACTCAAGCTTGAAACTAAGAATAATTAGGACCCGAGAACACAATGGATTCATTCTCTTTAAAAGTGAAGATAATAAAAACATAGGAAAAATAACAAACAATAATAAATAAAAGCATGGAAAAAATAGCATTTGGTTCAGATTTTTTTAGCTTAGCTTTAGGTTTCAAAATGTTACAATTTTACCACCAAGTTTTGGGTCTAGTTTTTATTTATTCCCTAAATTTGAAAATGTTACGGTTTTACCCAACAATTTTGGTTTAAATTTTTTTTAATTTTCATTTGGTCTCTCAGTGTCAAAATGTTACACTTTTTCCGCTGAGTTTTCACAAATGCTCATTTTTGTCCCTTGATGTTAACTTTCCTTCAGTTATGACCTTTTTCTTTTTGAGTCCAACAATTTGAAATATGTGTATTTGAACCTCTAACCTTTCTTTTTTACTTGTAATAAGAGACATAACTTTCTAATTTCTTGATCAAGAGTAGATATTTTATGCTCAAATTTGCAACTTTCATTTAGTTGTGTAGTTTTTTTTAATTAATTTAATAGTGACATGACAACAGTTACTTCTAAAGTATTTTGAGCTACGTAAAATTCTATTAAAAAAATGTTCTCCCTTGGAAAATTATCTCCCTCTCTCCACCTTCTTCCATCTCTCCCTATTAGACTGCCCCTTCACTTTGTTGATCCACCGTCATTGCCATCTCCCGTTGCTATCTGCCATCATTTCAAATCCACTCCAACGTAGAATGGAAAAGGGAAAGGGTGGAAACAGAGGATCAACCGTAGGAAAAGGTGGCAGCATCAGGGAGGCAAGGAAGAAGGTTAGTGCGGCTGTGAGGCAGGGAAGGAGAGACATCACTTAAAATACAAAAACACATCATTCAAAAAGAAGTAAATTGTCTTACCATGTAGACATTAAAATTTTCTTTAAATTAACAAACAGAAAGTTAACATCAAGGATCAAAATGAGCATTAGAGAAAACCCATAGGTAAAAGTGGTAACATATTGTTTTAACAGCCAAGGACTACATTGAAACTAAACTGAAAAGTATAACATTTTGAAGCCTTTGGACCAAATGCAAACTGAAATCAAAACCGTTCTTTTATTTATTATTACTTTTAAAAAAAGGGTGCAACACAAGGACTTCCCAAGTGGTCACCCAACTTAGTACTACTCTTGCCCAAGCACACTTAACTGCAGAATTCTTATGGGATCCGGTGCATTAGTGCTGGTATGATCGTACCCCATAAAAATAACCGTTCAAAATCTACGGACCAAATAAAAGACAAGAGATGAGAACCTAAACTCAAATCACCAGAAGAAATGATTACCTCATCAGAAGGATCAGATAGGGCTTGAAGAAGGCTGTCAAGTATATCATCCAAATAGATTAATACCTGTCCAAAGAGGAATGAAGATTAACTACCCACAAGAATCACAGAAAAGACAAACCAAGAATTGAAGTGAAATCAGTATATATCTAGATAGATCCATAGCAATTACAATGAACAATCTAACTATCTTAGAAGGCTCAATAACACTGCTGAAGTAAATAAATAACATAGCACAAATGCTTATAAAATAATAAACGAATGTGAATGTTACCATAAAAATGAAGTAATTAAAATGAGTTATTAGTTACATCCAAGGTTTGAAATATCTATGTACATGAGAATATTGAGGTCTTGATATGGAAATTTCAGAAAACTTTATTGAAATTGATGTAAATTGCTATTATGATTAGTTAATGAAACTTTGATAACTGTAATTTACCATTTTCAATCATCAATTCTATGAAGTAAGAACATACAGATGTATGTTTCTTATCAATAAATATTTATATATATATTGTAAATGTCAATGCGAGAACATAAATTTTAACAAGAAATGGAAAATAATTACAAGACAATATAAAATGTAGGAAAATGACACTGGAGCATGAAACTATACGATTGCATGTAATTTTTTCTTTTTTTTAACGAAAATAACCACTTTCATTGAGAAAAAATGAAAGAATACATGGGCATACAAAAAACCAAGCCCAAAAAGGAAGAACCTGTATATTTTTTTAAGCTCATTCATACCTTTTCCATTAAATTTTCACATCATTTCACCTTTCTTTAACCATCCAAAACTTTCATTTTCACATTTGACCTCAAAATATTCCTAACATCTTCGTACATTTTTCATTAATTGTGCATTTTTTTTATATCCATGCGTGTCTGGACCAGTTTAAGCGCACTCCAACTAATCTCATGGGACAACCTACTTGACCTTACAATATTTGGGTGTCAAAGAAAGTCATAAGAAATTAATATTCCTAGGTAGATGGTCAATAGAGATTGAACTCATAACCTCTTAGTTAGTTATTGCCCAAATATGAAGATATTGTTAAAATGTTGTGGATAAGTTGCTGAAATATCATGGATATATTGCCCAAATATGGCAGATATCGTCAACATGTTGATTTGGTCTCTAGTCATTTTTTCCAATTTTTCAATTTCTAGCTTCTTCAATTTCCAGCCTTTTCCAATTTTCCAATTTTTGTGTTTTTTTTTCTTTTAGATGCTTTTGAAACTAAATTTATGGTGACAAAGAAGGGGGGAGGAAGAAGAGGAGATGATCACAGCATCAGTGGGAAGGAGGTGCCAGCACTAGAAATGCCGAAAAAGGGGACGAGTTACGGCTATGGGTGAGTGGTGCCGAAAGTGGGGTGGGGCATGGGTGAGTCAGAGGAGATAAAAGGGGAAGAGAGAAACAGATTCGGATTCTAACCTAGAAATACCCAAAATTCCACTTCATCCTATCCTAATCAGAACCCCTTCTCCCATGCTAATCGAATATTTGCAGAAGTGATAAGTCAGCCAGCTAACTAGTGAAGCAGCAAGTGACTGGGCGCAGTAGGTAAGAATGGATTGAATGGGTAGAACTAGAGGGAAGTAGATAGTAATTATGGCACTGTAGAAATGCAGGCCCCACACAAGCCTTAAATCCTAGGAAGCACGGACACCGACACGCGACACAACACGATATGACACGGCGATACGACCAATTTCTAGAAAAGTAGGACACGACAAATTAGAGACACGTATAATATTTTTAATTTTTTAAAATAATATATGTGATAACGAAGCCCAGAGTTACCAAATACAAAAGTTAGTTGATGAGGGCATTTAAATTTAACGATATTATGCTTTGACTGTAGTCTTTGAAGAGGATATGTCTGCTCGACCACATGCCAACTAAGTTGCAAATATTTTCCCAGGAGCCCATCAGGCTCACATGTTTAGCGTTGAAGATTAGATTATTTCTGTCCACCCAAATTGTCCACAGTACAGCAACCACAACATTGAACCCGATAATGGTCTTCCATTGTTGTATTTGAGCTTACACAGAGATAAGCACAAAAATTTTGCATTGATCTCTTGCATTGCCAAACTCGTTTCCATCTGTATTCTCCTTCATAGAACCTGTGCCTTTGAACAATGAATGAAAATATGGTTCATATTTTCACTTGCAGATTTGCAATAAATGCACCAGTTTGGGTTGGGACATGTTTTTGGAAACCTATTTTGCATTGTATCCATCGTGTTCATATGCTCGTGAAGCATCGTCCAAATAAAAAACTTGCATCTTTTTGGGATATAAGAACCCCATAGGTTTTTTAACAGAGATGGTTGGATGCTTACAGCGTCAATGTTTGATTCTTCGAGCAATGATTGTTTTACCGATGCTATTGTGAACAGACCATTTTCGTTCAAATTCCATCTTGGTTTGCTGGGACCTTTGTTCACTGCAATGGCAAGGGAAAGTAGTTTTAATGTTCTGCCAATTGTTTAACTCTCTGTCGTTCAGCTGTCCTCTCAGCGAAATATTCCAGTCGTTTATGCTAGTGTCCCAAGCATCTTTTATTGAAGCGTTTTGGATTTTTGAGATAGCATAAAATCTCGGAATTTTCAGGGAAAGGGGAATATCACCACTCCATCTGCTATGCCAAAAAGAGAGGTTTTCTCCATTGTTGAACGTCCAAGAGAATTTGTCTCAAACCAATCATAAACAAAGCGTACATTAGTTGTTGGAGTTCATTAAAAAGTTCCAAACTACAATACAAATACAAAATCCTAAATAGAGATCACACTTTTACCCAAAATAATGGTACAAGGGGTATGTTCCTTTGGAACCATAAATAAAGATTTCTCCGTTATTTTTCATGCAATAAAAAATATTTCCTAGCTAGTTGGGAAGATCTACAGGATAAGTTTAAAGCTAAAGTATCAGTCTGGAGATGTATGCTAATTGGGAGAGGGTGAACGGTGGTCACCAGCGTAGTCTAATCGGAAGGGAGGGGTCGAACGTTGAAGATTGGAGAGGACTAGAGGAAAGTGAAGACGAGTGCTTGCGATTTGTTTTTCACGAAACGGGCTGAAGTTAAACAATAAAAAGGGTGTGTTTTACTTTCTAAAAATATTTTTAATGATATTAAAAAATTCCAGCATGTCAGAGTTCAAAAAAAAAGATGACACGCAATTTTGCGTGTCTGATATGTGTCAGGTGCATGTCAGTGTCGGACACATGTCCAGCCCGGACACTCTCTCCAAAAAAAGTGTAGTGTTTCATAGCTTAAACCTTTCGGTGTAACAAAGCACTACAGCGCAAGAAATAAAAGTCCAAGTGCTTTCTATTAACTAGATCCTTGTCTTCTTTAGCAAATCAACTTGTCTCATTCACCTCATATTTACTTGTAGCCATTTCAAACAAGAGGACCCATTACACAAGGAAATCATCAGATCCACTTACAACAGTACACCAACAATAAAGATCCCGTTATCCTTCGGAGGCTCAAACTATTCATCCAAATCAATCCATCTCCCAAATCAAGTGTTTCTGTTTTTAGTCTACTTCTTCTTGGAAGGATCTTTTTTCCCCATTCCAATGAATTGTTCCCTTGTGTTAGGAATGTTAGAAAAGATGAAGTGTCCTGAGTGAGAGAAAGTCCTAACGACTTTGTGGTTTGTATGAGAGATGAGAAGTTAGAGTACAGCATAAGATCTTCCCGGTCTAAGTTTGAGGGAGGGTAGGAAGATTTCCATTGAAGAACGTGGGGGAAGAAGGAAAAGTAGATATTAGGCTCAACCAGCCCCTAGTTTGGAAATCCGTCATTTTTTGTCTAATAGAGACACAAGGAATATTGTGAATTTGTTGTTCTACTGTTGTTACGGGAGGTTAACTGAGAATGAACTTTGCTTTTGGAGCCCTAATCCTTCAAAGGGCTCTTTCAACCATTTTTTCTTCCGTTGTCCGGTCAACCATTCTCCCTTGAGAGATTCAATTTCTGCTCTTAATTGTGGACAAACCCAATGGAAAAAAGGCAGAGCTTACTTGTGACCAAACATTAAAATTTCAGGTAAAATTCCTTCCTTCTTTTACGTTTTTTTGTTTCCTTTTCTTTTTCTTTTTCTTTTTTTCTCTTCTTTTTTTGTGTTAGATGGAGGGAAGAAGAAACTTAATTGTTAGAATTAGCGGGCTTGTTGTATGTTGAAAACCCGAGAGTTTGTTAAGATTTTATAGTGCACTAATTATCTTTTATTATTTTTATTATGGGTTCTATAACCTATAAATAAATGCTCCATGTATCATTATGAGATAGAGAAAAATAATAAGAAAATAGCATCGTGGTTTTCTCCCAGTTCTAGGGTTTCCACGTAAAATAGTTTGTCTTTCTATTTCTCTTCTTTCAATATGGTATCAGAGCAAGGTGTCGATGAAACCCTAGAAGGTTAAACACTTGCTGAAAATCGAACAGAGGAGACAGCCGCCATCAGCGCCGCCGTTGCCATTGTCGTCGATGCTCGTATAAGTGTTGTCGTGGATGAATGGTTCCGACGATTTTAGACAAAGTTGGCGATCCTGAACCCAGTTTTTTCTCCGCCGCAGGAAACCTCTGAACCTACCCATCTCGTTCAGAAAGGGCCAACCAACCCATCCCTGCCACCCTTGCCTTCAACCACAGCCATTAATGCCTCCCACGCGCCGCTTCATGTTCTGCCATCTAAATTCGTTGAGCCACCGCCGCTTCTGCCGACCAACTTGTATGCTCTGTCGTCCACTGCCTCTATTCCAAACCCTAGCTATCTTCCCAAGGTTGGGCATCCCCAAATCTACTCAACATTTGAAGTTGGAGAGTCTTCGGTACATTCGAACCGTAATGGGCCAATCTCTTCTTCTTCGAATATAGCCCACCAGCAACTAGAGGAGCTTAGAAAGCAGACTGCGGCACTTGAGGCTACCTTAGGGCAACATCCAATACTCCTAGTCGCAATCTCCATACATCTTTACCAGTGTATTCTAAGAATCCAGTAACTACGTTCTCTTCTCTATCCTCTCTTTATGTGACTAATACAGTGGCACAATCTACATGATATTTTTCAAGGGAAAAATTGAACGGCAATAACTATTTCTCATGGTCTTAGTCAGTAAAAATGGTTCTTGAAGGGCAACATAAATTCGGTTTTCTGACGAGAGGAAATACCTCGTCCTCCCCCTCAGGAACGGTACTGGAAGGGGAGGATTCTCTTATTCGATCCACATTAATCAATAGTATGGAGCCACAGATTGGCAAACCTTTACTCTACACTGCAACTGCTAAGGATATTTGGGACACAGCCCAGAAACTGTATTCCAAACGTCAAAATGTCTCTCACCCATATACTCTACGGAAACAGGTTCATGAATGCAAGCAAGGGACCATGGATGTTATATCCTTTTTTAACAAACTCACGCTTATCTAGCAGGAGATGGATCTATGCAAAGAACTAGTTTGGAGCAGTCCCAATGATAGTGTACAGTACTCCAGAGTTGCAAAGATTGACAGAAATTATGATTTTCTTGCTGGTCTTAACTCTAAGTTTGATATAGTTTGTGGACTATTCTAGGCCAGCGACCAATTCCCTCCGTAATGGAGGTCTGTTCTGAAATCCTTCTTGAGGAGGATCGCACAAATGCTATGAATAGTTCGACAATCCCGGCTATTGACTCCGCTGCTTTTAGTGCGAGGTCCTATACCAGTGGCAGTGAAAAGAACAAAGGGAAACCAATTCCTGTCTATGATCATTGCAAGAAACAATGGCATACTACTAAGGAGCAGTGTTGGAACTACATGGTCGTTCCCCAGGACGTAAAAAACGTCCTTCCAATGATAAACAGAACACTGGACGGGTATATGTGAGTGAGTCTGCTAGAACCTCTCAACCACCTTATCAACATAAGGATCAGGTCAATCCGAATTCTACTACTCTAGGTGCCATTGCCCAGAGAGGCATATCTCAGTCCTTCAATCTTATTAGTATTGATGAGAAGAGACCTTGGATTATGGATTCTAGCGCCACAGACCATTTGACTAGTTCCTTTGAATTGTTTGTGTCCTACGTTCCATGTGCTGGTAACGAAACAATTAAGATTGCAGATGGCTCCTTGGCCCCTATTGCCGGGAAGGGAAAGATTTTTCCTTGTGCAGGGCTCTCCTTACATCATGTGTTGCATGTGCCCAAAATATCTTATAATTTGTTGTCTATAAGCAAGATTACTCGTGATTTAAACTGCAAAACAACATTCTTACCTGATTCTCTCTTTTCAGGACTTGAGCTCGGGAAGGATGATTGGCACTACCCGGCATAGTAGGGGACCCTACCTTCTTGATGATGACACCTCTAGTAGCACTTCTAGGACTAGCCTTTTATCTTCTTATTTTACTACTTCTTTACAAGATTTCATGTTATGGCATTTTCGTCTGGCCCACCCTAATTTTCAATATATGAAACATTTGTTTCCTCATCTTTTCGCTAAAATTGATGTGTCTACTTTATCTTGTGATGTGTGTATTCAGGCTAAACAACATCGGATATCTTTTCCTTCCCAACCATACAAACCAACTCATCCTTTCACTCTTGTTCATAGTGATGTTTGGGATCCTTCCAAGGTCACTACTTCATCTGGAAAAAGGTGGTTTGTAACGTTTATTCATTATCATACCCATCTTACCTGGGTCTTTCTCATCTCCGATAAGTCTGAGGTTACTTCCGTCTTTCGAGATTTTTATCACACCGTATAAACACGGTTTAATGCAAAAATTGCTATTCTACGAAGTGACAATGGTTGTGAGTTCCAAAATCATACCCTCAATGAGTTTTAATCCTCCAAAGGGATTGTCCACCAGAGTTCCTGTGCCTATACCCCAAACAAAATGGCATAACCAAACGTAAAAATTGTCATCTTTTGGAAGTAGCTCGGTCTCTTATGTTGTCTACTTCCTTACCATTCTATCTCTAGGGCAATGCCATTCTTACTGCAGCTCATCTTATTAACAGGATCTCTTCTCGCGTATTACATCTCCAGACCTCCTTAGAGTGTCTTAGAAAGTCATATCCTTCTACTCGTCTCATTTTTTATGTTCCTCTCTAGGTGTTTGGGTGCACAGCCTATGTTCATAACCATGGTCCTAATCCAACTAAGTTTGTTCCTTGAGCTCAAGCATGTGTCTTTGTTGGTTATCCTTTGCACCAAAGGGGCTATAAATGCTTTCATCCGTCTTCTCGCAAGTACTTTGTTTCCATGGACGTCACCTTTCTTTCTTGAGAATCATCCTTTCTTTCCTGTTAGCCTGCTTCAGGGGGAGAGTAAGAGTAGTAAGAGCGAAGAGTCTAACTGGGTGATTTCCTTAGAGTTTACCAGTCCTATTTTTACTTCCCTACCTAACCCAGATCCTCACAACACGGTCCTACCTACGAACTAAGTTCCTTGGAAAACCTACTATAGAAGGAATCTTATAAAGGAACTTGGGTCTCCTACTACTCAGCCGGCTCCAGTCCAAGATTCTGAAACATTGCAAGATCAAGGTATGACTGATACTACTAATTCACATATTGATAATAAAATGAGTGAAAGTGACAGGTCCGAGACAATTATTCCTGAGAACATAGGTGAACAAGACAATGTTGATACTAGGGTCATTTCAAATAGAGAAGGCACTGATGGTGGAAATGAGGTGACTGAAAAAGTTACGAAAAATAACACTAGGGAGGATCATTTAGAAAATATCAGTATGTATGATCCGTCTTTTGATCTTTCTATTGCATTGAGGAAGGGTACCGGGTCCTGCACAAAGCACTCTATTGCTAATTTCGTGTCTTATAAGAACCTGTCTCCTCGATGTAGAGCCTTTACAGCCAGTCTTGCTCTATTGCCATACCCAAAAATATCCATGTTGCCTTTGAATGCCCAGAGTGGAAAACTGCAGTCATGGAGAAAATGAGAGCCCTGGAAAAGAACAAGACTTGGGAGCTCTGCACTCTACCTAAGGGACACAAGAGTGTGGGATGCAAGTGGGTGTTCACTATCAAGTACAGAGTTGATGGTAATCTTGACAGATATAAGGCTAGATTAGTTGCAAAAGGGTTCACTTAAACTTATGGAGTTGACTACTCTGAAACCTTCTCTCCTGTTGCAAATTTGAACACTGTGAGAGTCTTACTGTCTGTCGCTGTGAATAAAGACTAGCCTCTATATCAACTTGATGTTAAGAATGCACTCTTGAAGGGAGATTTAGAAGAAGAAGTGCATATGAGTCCCCACGGGGATTCGAAGCCCAGTTTGGCTATCAGGTTTGCAGACTTCGAAAGTTCTTGTATGGGTTGAAACAGTCACCAAGAGCTTGGTTTGACAGATTTACCACCTTTGTCAAGTCTCAAGGGTACACTCAGGGGCATAATGATCATACTTTATTCACAAAAGTCTTCAAGTCTGGAAAAATTACAGTTTTGATAGTTTATGTTGATGACATTGTTCTATCTAGCGATGACGCCGATGAAATCCTCAGGTTAAAAAGGAAGATAGGGGATGAGTTTGAAATTAAAGACTTGGGAAATTTGAAATACTTCCTTGGGATGGAAATTGCCAGATTTAGAGATGGCATCTCTGTATCCCAGAGAAAATATACCCTTGATTTGTTACCTGAGACAGGTATGTTAGGGTATCGTCCCACTGATACACCTATTGAGCCCAATGCCAAACTCAGAGATGCAGGTGATCAAGTTCCGATTGACAAAGAAAAGTATCAACGCCTAGTGGGCAAACTGATTTATTTATCTCACACTACGCCCGACATCTCATATGTTGTGAGTACTGTTAGTCAGTTCATGCAGACTCCTTACGAAGAACACATGGAGGCAGTAAACAGAATTATGAGGTATTTAAAAACAACTCCTGATAAGGGATTGAGATTCAGAAAAACTGACAAAAGGTGTATTGAGGCATATACAGATTCTAATTGGGCAGAGTCTATTGTTGATAGAAAATCTACCTCCGGGTATTGTACTTTTGTATGGGGCAATCTCGTTACTTGAAGAAGCAAGGGGTTGTTGCCAAGAGTAGTGCTGAAGCTGAATACATGGCCATGAGTTTGGGAATCTGTGAGGAAATTTGGCTTCAAAAGATGTTATATGATCTTCATCAGGACTATGAGGTGCCTATGAAACTTTTATGTGATAATAAGATGGCTATCAGCATTCCTAATAACCCAGTTCAACATGACAGAATTAAACATGTAGAGATTGACAGACACTTTATCAAAGAGAAATTGGGCAGTGATAGTTTATGGATTCCTTGCATACCTTCAAGCCAACAAATTGCTGATATTCTCACAAAAGAACTTCTCAAACAAAGCTGAGTCTTGTGTTAGCAAGTTGGGTTTTTTTTACATTTACGGCCCAACTTGAGGGGAAGTGTTAGAATTAGCGGGCTTGTTGTATGTTGAAAGCTCGAGAGTTTGTTAAGATTTTTATAGTGCCCTAATTATCTTTTATTATTTTTATTATGGGTTCTATAACCTATAAATAAATGCTCCCTGTATCATTATGAGATAGAGAAAAATAATAAGAAAATAGCATCGTGGTTTTTCTCCCTGTTCTAGGGTTTCCACGTAAAATAGTTTATCTTTCTATTTTTCTTCTTTCAATATTAAGTAAAAAGAAAACATAATACGGAGAATGGTGATCGAATAAGATAATTCTAGGGTAAGTAATAGGCCAATCCATATGTTTGACAAGTGATCTGTGAATGAAAGAAACAAAAAATTGACAATATCATAGTCACCTCATTTCGATGTCTGTCTAAAAGTGTTGATATCCAATATAATGCTTCAATCCTAGTAGCCTCATGTTCGCTAGATAATTGTCTGACCAATCAACAGAAGTAACAATCATGAAAACATCCTCACCAATTATCACAGCAAAATGCTTACATCAAATGAAAATCAACCTAACCACTGCTCGTAACTCCAACAATGTGGTGCCATTGAAAATTAATTTTTTAACCGAAAACCCAACTTCATTAAAAAAGGGGGCCAGAAAAGATGGGTGGGCAACAGGGGCTATACCTCCTAGCAATAGAAAGGATAGCACCAACATCAAATCCTTCAGATGGAAATGCCTTGATATTACGAAGCTCTTCATTAGTTTCCCGTGCAACCTTCAAATATAAAGTAAACAAATCAGTTGTACAAAATTCTCATGCCCTCAAGGGGAAAGCTCTAGTCTGTACCAAACCATATTATATCTAAAAGGAAGTTGAGGAGAAAAACTTTTGACTCACTTTAGACTCTCTCTAATCATATTAAGTCAAAAAACCAACTTTAATATGCAGCTTAAAATTGTCAGACACTAAACATTATAGCTATTTAATTCAATAACTAAGTTATAAGTCAAAAATCTACATTTTAATCTGTAAGTTAATAATAATTCCATGTACAAAGAGTACTATTATCCAGTTTTTCTTCAATAAAAATTTGAGAACAAAAACAGAAAAATTATGGTTCACTTTAGTAGAGACTTGAATTTCTAGTCAAATGTTGAAAACAAACTATTATTTTCAGTTTTCAAAACTTTGATTGGTTTTTTAAAATATGAGTTGAAGGGGATTAGAAAACTTAAAAACTTAAAAGGCTAATGAGTAGATTGGTTATTTTAATAAATTGGTGTTATGGTGGCTACTAGTTTATCCTCATGGATAACCTATGGCTCCCATAGCTCGATAGTTTCCTCGTTCAAAAAAAATCTTAAAGGCGAATGAGTAGAAAATGGATTAGAGAACTTAAAAACTTAAAGGCGGAAGTAAAGTTTTAAGCTTAATTTAAAAACTTTAAAAAAAATGGATACAACCGTAGCCTTAGGGTTTAGGTAAGTGTGTGTTGTTTCCTGCCCATCCCTCAAAAATATGAAAAGTTTAAAATCATCGTATCTGTTTTTATCTTTAAATCAAAAGACTTCTTTATAAATTATAATTGGAACCTTATCCAATTTATCATTATATTTTTTATGTACACTTTGTGGAGTTAACAACTTAAAACCATTTTCTGTTTAACATCGACGAACTTAAAAGCATTTTCTGTTTAACATCGACTTTAATAAATCAACAGTCTACATTCTAAAAAATTGATATATTCAAACCATTGCTTACAATTCTTAGGATAAAATATTGATTCATATGAATAAATCTACAATAGAAATAAAATAAAATAAAATGTTTCATCGTCCTAGAAAAGAATATCAAATTTGAGAATGAAAATGAAATTTTCATTCTGACTAACAATATTTATGTGCTCGTGAACTTTTTTTTTATTGGCGCAACAGTTGTGGAAATGGGGGACTGACCTCTCACCCTCTAGTGGAAGGTCATACCAATTACAAATGCGCTAAGCTCATTTTGGTATGCTCATAAACATTTATAAACGTTAAAATTATCATTTCATAACACACCAAGCAATCATTGAGGAAAATGAAACCAAATTAAAAAGGTCATAATTTAAAAAGTTCAACTGACCGACACCCACAAGGAAGCATTAAACCTCGCCACCTCCCACATTTCCTCACCATCCAGTCCACCACTCTAAAAGTTCTATTCTTTCTCCCAAGTACCTCAAAAAATGCCAAAGAAATTAGCATGCCACGACAATTTGCCCTTCTCCCGAAAGGGCAACCCCACAGCAAGTGATGGAGATCCTGATTGCACTATTGTGGGAGCAACAGAAAGGAAGGGTGTCTCTAAACACAGTCCACAGAATTACTATTGTTAAGAGACTTTTCTTTTTTGTTAAGAGACAATTTCACTAAAGGATGAAATTACAAAGAGAGGGCAAAGTGGCCCCAGACCAAAGCATTACAGAAGACATATCCAGTTGGTCAAAAGAGAGTCATACCTATACGAACTGAAATGTTTTGACATTTTACACCAAGAGATAGAGTGTTACGAACATGAACAAAGAAGATATCTATGTGTTTCTTTGTTGTTGAAGAGGCGATTGTTGCATTCAAGCCAAGTGGACCATAAGAAAGCCCTCATGAAATGCTTCCAAATTATGCCTTTTCTGCCTTTGAAGGGAGGGTCAAGAACAAGGGATAGGAGTTGTGAAATGTTCCCCGGAAAAACCAGACTCCAATTGAAAGCACGAAGAATGTAGTTCCAAAAATGGTTGGAGAAAAAGCGAAAAATGAAAATTTTGGTTTTGGTTTTGGTGTCATTCTGATAGACCCCTATCATTCACCAATATAGTAGAAGAAAGAAGAAGAAAGAGAATGTTAGTGTTCGGCACATGTGAGTTGGTTAGTTGGGATATGCAAGTGGATTGAGAGAATTAGTTAGGATATGCATTATAAATAGAGTTGTAATCTTGGAGGGAAGGGCAGTTGGGTTTTGAGTTTTAGTCAGGAAATCTGTGCACCTTTGAGAGATAAGGTAACAGAGAGAGATTGTAACCGAATTGAGATTTCCTCAATTCGTGTTACTATTCTTCTTTGATATTGTATTCGACGTTGGTTTAATTATCAATAAAGTTCCACTGATAGAACACAACCTTAGTCCTCCATCATATTGGTATCAGAGCAATCGATTCGGGAAGGGAAGAGATTGCGATGGTATAGACACACATGGAAGAGAAACTGGAAGCATATGATCAAGAATTGATCGGAATGAAGAAAGAACTAAGCAAATTGCCCGCGATGGAAGAGAAATTAACGATCACGTCAAGAATGGAAAACCTGAGTGCGCAAACAGAGAAAACTCATCAGATGATGATGATGTTTATGGATTCGATAGCAAAGGAACGATCCGCCATGAGTGAGAAGATGATCGAGTCGAGTGTGCGTGAAACTTTAACGATGAAGACCAGAGTAGGAGAAGGATCATCAAGCAAGGACAACAGAGGCAAAATGCGAGAAGGAAAGTCAGAAAACAAAATGGAAATACAGAGCGAAATAAGTTTTAAAAAGTTGAGATGCTAGTGTTCAGTGGCGAAGACCCCGACTCTTGGTTGTTTCGAGCCGACAGATATTTCCAGATTCACAAACTAACTGATGCTGAGAAGTTACTTGTTGCAACGATTAATTTCGAAGGTTCGGCACTGAATTGGTATAGGGCGCAAGAAGAAAGAGAAAAATTTGTGGATTGGCCGAATTTGAAGGAACGACTAATTGTACGATTTTGATCGGTCCACGAAGGGTCAGTATGTGGTCAATTTTTAAAGCTTCGACAAGAAACAACAGTGGAAGAATATCGAAACTTGTTCAATAAACTAAAGGCACCATTATCAGATCTGCAGGATAGGGTGATTGAAGAGACTTTCATGAACGGCTTATTGTCGTGGATCAAGGCTAAAGTGAATTTTTGTCGACCAACCAGATTGGCCCAGATGATGCAAGTCGCTTAGTTGGTAGAAAATCAAGAAATTATCCGGGGAGAAGCTAACCTCAAAGGATATTAGAGGTAAGTATCCACCTCACTCTTCGATGGTTACCAAATCTAGTATAATTACCAATCCTAATGAGAATAAAGGTAATACTACGTTTCCCACGAGAACAATCACCTTAAGAGGAGTGGAAAATGGGGAAACTAAGGAGGGACCTATGAGGAGACTATCTGATGCGGAGTTTCAGGCCAGAAAGGAGAAGGGCCTCTGTTTCCAATGTAATGAGAAGTACTCCCATGACCATAAATGCAAAATGAAGGATCAAAAAGAATTTCAAATGTACTTAGTCACAGAAGACAAAGAGGAATTTGAGATTGTAGAAGATATGGAGAACGAGGAGAAAGAATTAAAAATGGTGACAATAGCTGAGGAAGATCAAGCCATTGTAGAATTATCCATTAATTTTGTTGTAGGGTTGTCAAACCCAGGTACTATTATGAAGGTTAGAGGGCACATCCAAGGGAGAGAAGTGGTGATTTTAGTGGATTGTGGTGCTACCCACAATTTTATTTCTGAGAAGCTGGTGAAGGATCTACAGATAGCAACAAAAGACACCTCTCACTATGGGGTGATTTTGGGATCCAGTACAGCTATTAAAGGCAAAGGAATTAGAGAAGCTGTAGAGTTGACATTGAATGATTGGAGGGTAGTGGCGAATTTTCTACCATTGGAGTTACGGGGTGTAGATGTAGTACTGGAAATGCAGTGGCTATATTCAATTGGTATCACTAAAGTTGACTGGCAAAATTTGACTATGACTTTTATGCATCAAGACAGAAGAGTGATAATCAAGGGAGATCCTAGTTTAACTAAAACTAGAGTGAGCTTGAGGAATATGATGCAGACTTGCAACAAGTCCGATCACGGTTTTCTAGTGGAGTGTCGTGCCATGGAGTGGGAAGGATCTTCTACGGACGGGGAACAGATGGAAGAGATGGAAGAGCATTGAGGAATCCGTGTCTGTTGTTTTGAAGAAGTTCGAAGATGTTTTCAATTGGCCTGAACAATTGCCACCAAGGAGTATTGAACATCATGTACACTTAAAACAAGGGACTGGCCCAGTGAATGTAAGGCCTTATAGGTATGCTTTTCAACAAAAGGGTGAGATGGAAAAATTAGTAGATGAGATGAGATGTTAGCATCAGAGTTCATCCGCCCAAGTAACAGCCCATACTCCACCCTATTTTGTTAGTTCGAAAGAAGGATGAAAGTTGGCGTTTCTGTGTTGATTATCGAGCACTGAATAACGCAACTTTTTTTTGAAACGGAGACAAAAACTTCTTTATTAATAAGAACTCTAAGTCCAAGAGATTTATACAAAGAGAGCAATAAAGAAGAAAAAGAAAGGGAGAAAGAGGGAAACTATAGGATCAGGAGGCGCACCCGGACATCTCAACTAGGTTGACACCTCCATAGCACCAATCATCATATCCCAAGAAAGAAAACATCAAAGCAACACAAAAACCAACAGAACAGCAACGTAATAACAATCAGCCTATTACAAGGGACCAGAAAAAACAGTAAAACAATGAACAGAAAATTTAGAAAGAATCCCAAAAAACAATACAATACAATCTCAAAATAAAAATAAACAAGATCAAACCTTCAAATCTTCAAAACTTCGGTAAAAAAAAAAAACTGCAACGGAGAAAATGAACCAGCAACGGTTAGGCTTGATTAAGAAAAGCATTCCAGTTGAGGTAAATATCTTGAATAGAGTAATTAGCGAACTCCTTTAATGAACACCAAGCTGCAGCATTAAGATCTACTGCACGCATAATTTCGGCCCTTTGCCTTGCTTTATCATGGAAGATACGTTGATTTCGTTCAAACCATAACTCAGATAGTAAAGCTTTTAACAAATTTACCCAAATGATGCGAGATTTTTTGGATAAAATCAGACCCAACAGCAGCTGAACCACATTTGCGCTTAGAGAGCGATCAAAAGTCCAAACTAATTTGAACATGGAGAAAATCCTTTCCCAGCCAAAAGAAGAGATGGGACAGATCAAGAAAATGTGATGAAGGGTCTCACTAGCCTTCAAGCAAAGAGGACATATCGAAGGAGAAAGACATTTATTGGGGGATTTCTTTTGCAAAATTTCTGAACTATTAAGGAACCCGAAGATCATAATCCAGATCAATATGTTAATTCTCCTAGGGCTGCCTGATTTCCAGATTGCTGAAAAAAGCCGTTTATCCATCAGATAGGCTGTTTTTAGGTGAGATGAAAGAGACTTAACGGAAAACCGTCCATGGGAATCAATGGACCATGATCGAAAGTCGTCGGAAGTAACCACTTTTTCTGTTGAAAGGAGGGATAGAAGTGATTGAAATTCTACAATTTCTTCATCTTTCAAGCTTCTTCTAAAGGCCAAAGACCAAGATGAAATATCATGGTCCCAATGTGATGCTACTGAACCAGAGGGCAAAAGAGCAATTCTAAAGAGACTAGAGAACTGCTCCTTGAGGGGGGTGCTACCAACCCAAGGGTCTGACCAAAAGCCAATTCTAAGACCGTTACCAAGATTAAAGGAGGCAAGGGAGTCAACCAACCTCCAAACTCTAGCAATGCTGACCCAAGGGCTTCTTAGGCTGTTAACGAACTTCTCTTTGGTGAACCAATCAAAAACCTTCTTACCATGGATGCTTCTAACTATTTTCCTCCAAAGAGCTGACTCTTCTTTCGAGTATCTCCAACCCCATTTAGCAAGCAAAGCAGAGTAACCTTGTTCCACTTAACAAGGTGGTTGATTTTGCTGCCAGTATGACCTTCCCAAGAAAAATTCCGCATGATTCTCTCTAATGAGGCAGCCACATTTTCAGGAATTGAAAATAAAGATAGTATGTGGGAAGACTAACCAAAACTGAGTTGCACAAGGTATGCCTTCCACCTCTAGAAGTAGAGATGTTGTATCTTTTCCATCTATCTAATTTCTTGTGAATTCGATCAATGACAGGTTGCCAGAACATCTTTTGTCGAGGGTAGCCTCCCAAAGGGAGACCTAAATATAAGATCGGAAACTTTTCTGCCTTGCACCCTAGTAGATTTGCTGTTTGAGTCAATTCATCCTCCCCCACATTAACACCACTGAGGGCAGATTTCTCCCAGTTTACTTTCTGCCCCGAACACCATTCGAATAAGCTTATGGCTTCCTTCAAATTAAAAAGCATATTCACATCATACTTACAAAATAGAAGTGTCATCGGCAAATTGCAGCAAAGAGAGGTGGATTAAGTCTTTACCAACTGCAAAACCTTCAAACTGTCCGCTGCTATGAAGCTTGCTTATGATTTCTCCTAAAACCTCACTTACTAAGAGAAATAGGGCCCTTGGCAGATGCCTCGGGATGCTGTGATACGGCCTCTTGGCTTACCATTAATGAATACTGAGAATTTTGGACTTCTTATGCAAACCATTATACATGAGATCCACTTGGGGCTGAATTTTTTAAGAGATAATATCTTTTCTAGAAAATTCCAATCCACCCTATCAAAGGCTTTTTCTAGATCAAGTTTTAAGATCCATCCCTTTTTTCGTTTTGCCATGTTGTCTTCCACTGCCTCATTAGCAATTAATATAGGGTCAAGAATCTGCCTACCTTCAATAAAAGCACTTTGTGAAGGATTTATAATTGCATTCATAATTTGTTTCAAGCGTTCCGAAAGAACCTTGGCAACTACCTTGTATGTTAAGGTAGTAAGGTTGATTGGACGGAAATCCTTAACTAGAGTTGCGTTCTCCCTTTTCTGCACTAAACAAATGAAATGTTCTTGAATGCAAGCGTTTAATCTTCCGTTTCTGTGGAAATCATCCATTAAGGATTTGAACATATCCTTGAAAATAGACCAGTGTTTGGAGTTAACTCCGCTGTAAAACCATTCGGGCCCGGAGCTTTATTGCTGCCAAGTGCCTTTAGAGCCTTAAATATTTCCTCCACCGTAAATTGAGCAACAAGAGTTACATTCTGAATTGAGGAGACACAAGGCCAATCGCTGTTAATAGGAATAAATCTGTCCCCCGGAATTCTTTTACAAAGTGTCTCGAAGAAATCTAACACCAGCCTTTCAATATCGCGGAATGAAAATGACACAGCCCCTTTATCATCTTTTAGTTCTGTTATTGAGATTCCTTCTTTTCTTTGCATTTAAAAATCTGTGGAAGAAGCCCGTGTTCTCGTCACCCAAAGACAACCAATTAAGTATGCATTCAGCAGGGAATGTTGCAGTATAAAGACAGATTAGTTGTTTCCAAGTCTTCAGTATTGATCTCAACACTTCTTCATACTTACCATGATTCCGTGATTGGGGGGGCACTCCGAGTTCCTTAGAACATATAAACGATTGGCCGGTGAGCTGTATTGAGAAGGCATGAAACAGGATGTGAAGAAATATTGTGAGGAGTGTCTAATCTGCCAGAAGAATAAGACCATGGCATTGTCGCCTGCAGGATTGTTGTTGCCCTTGGAGATTCCTAAAAATGTCTGGAGGACATTTCTATGGATTTTGTGGAGAGGTTTCCAAAGTCTAATGGCTATGAGGTAATTTTTGTGGTAATAGATAGATTCAGAAAATATCAACACTTCCAAGCATTAAAACATCCATATACTGCCAAGACCGTGGCTGATTTGTTTGTCAAAGAAGTTGTTAGACTACATGGATATCCTAAGTCCATAGTGTCAGATCGAGATAAGGTGTTCCTAAGTAGTTATGGAGGGAGTTGTTTCAGCTGGCTGGCACTAAGTTGAACCAGAGTTCAGCCTATAATCCTCAATCGGACAGCCAAACTGAGGTGGTCAATAGAGGAGTGGAGACATACCTACGTTGTTTCTTTGGAGAGAGACCAAGAGAGTGGGCAAAGTGGTTGCATTGGGCAGAGTACTGGTACAATACCAAGTATCAGAGGGCTTTAAGGATAACACCCTTTCAGGCCGTGTATGGACGTCTGCCTCCACCTCTGATGTACTATGGGGATCGGGATACTCCTAATTCAGTACTAGATGAATAGCTTAAGGAGAGGGACATAATCAAGGGCGGATCCATTAAGGGGCCACAGGGGGCACATGCCCCCCTACATTATTGGATTTTGTATTTTAATATTAATTTTGAAGTGTTTGAATACAATATATATTAAATTTAGCTTCAGTTTGTCTAATTTCTGCTTTTGTTGTAGTGGCTGTGCCCCTCCTGTACAACCCTTTGGTTGTGAGTTCAAATCTCGTATTGCTACAATTATTTTTACGAAATAGTTTTTATTCTAAATATCAATAATTTTCATTCCTCAAGTATCAAATTTCTTCATAAATTGTCACGAAATAGTTTTTATACCAAACATCAATAATTTTCTTTCCTCAAATTTCTCAAATATCAATAATTCTCGTTTCCCAAATATCAAATTTCTTTCTAAATTTCAATGATTTCCTAAAAGGAAGATAATTTGATTTCCTAAAAGGAAGATAATTTTTTAAAAAGAGGAAAAAAACTCATCTAAGATAAAACCTTAACTTATTTCCTAGCCCTCATTTGTTATCTAACAAAAAAAATTTTAAAAATGAACAAAGTCGGTGATCAAAACTTCCACTCTCTCAACAACATTCCAGGCAAAAGGTATTAATCTTTCTTTTTTCTTTTCTTTTTTTGATGATAATTTTAAATTCACATATTTGCATTACAAAAAATCATGTGGAAATTGCCAGTATTTCTTTATTGCTACAAATGTAGTGGATGTTATCAGAGCATCAGTGAAACGTCGTGATATTTTTTAAAATATTTTTTAGTGTGTTTATTATATAGTGCCCCGTGCCCCGTGTCACGGACATATTTTTCCAAAGTGTGTTTACCTTTGGTTATATGCTCCGATTAGCTCCCATTTATCTTATCTTTAAGCACCATAGTTAGTTTAGGCATTTGCTTTTCATTTTGAGTCGATATGCTAGGGTGTGACTCCTCGGCATTTTCATATGCAAGCCTGCCAGAGCTGAAAAAGTTAAAAATGTACTATAGGGGAGGCACACCAGTTGAATCCCCGCCCAAGCATTAGTTGTACTCTTTGCAGGCAACCCTTTTTCCTTGCAACTGACAGTCTTTAATGCTTATTATAACGTCTATTTCAATGTATTTCTTTCTTTCCCGTGTTTTATAAATAAAATTTCCCAAGAACGCGAAGGAAGGTTACGACATACGTCGACGTTACCCGCAACTTTCGGATTTTGATCGGCTGACTTGTTCATCGAGTTAGAACAAGTGCCGCACAATCGTCCGTCTCAAGGTTGAAACGCTACGATTGTGACAAGTGGTATCAGAGCCTAAGTTGGCTGAGCGATAGTTGAGACACAAGATGTCGACTGCGAAACGTACGGGTAAGACCCATGATGAACGATTGGTGGAGATCGAAGAGCAGATGCTCCACCTGATGGAAGTTCCTGATTCCATCCGGTTTCTTGAGAAGCGGCTTGAGGAAGTTTCCAAAAGAGCCGATGCTGTTGATGCGGTGTCCGGTCGCCTGGACGGATTACCCATACAAGATTTGTTGGCTAGAGTTGACACGCTAGAGTCACAAATCAGGAGAACTGGAAATGTCACCTACGAGCGTGGGGACAGTTCGTCGGGCGCTGCTGCCCAAATGGAAGAACGAGTTATTGAGCTAGATAACTCTCAGAAGGACATAATGGAAAGGATAAACGGCATGACAGAGGATTTTCGAGCCACCCTGGACGTCGTTAGAAATGAAATCGCAGAGGTGAACACGAAGGTGAACCTTACAATGCGAGCGTTGGAAAATCAGGCTCCAGCTGAAGGAGCAACTACAGTTGGCAAGATAAAGATCCCAAAACCCAAGCCCTTCTGTGGGGCAAGGGATGCAAAGGCACTGGAAAACTTTATCTTCGACATTGAGCAGTATTTCAAAGCCACGAACACTAATACGGAAGAAGCCAAAGTGACGTTGGCTACCATGCGTCTATCTGAAGATGCAAAGTTGTGGTGGAGATCCCGGTATGTGGACATTCAGGAAGGGCGTTGCACCATAGATACTTGGGACAGTTTGAAGAGAGAACTCCGCTCGCAGTTTTTCCCTGAGAATGTCGAGATTCTGGCTCGACGAAAACTGCGAGAGTTAAAACACACTGGAACCATTCGGGAGTATGTGAAGCAGTTCGCGGGGCTGATGCTGGATATATCAGATATGACCGAGAAGGACAAAATCTTCAGTTTTGTCGAAGGGCTAAAGCCGTGGGCAAGGACTAAGCTGTATGAGCAGAAAGTTCAAGACCTCACGTCAGCCTATGCAATAGCTGAACGTTTGTTCGATTTGTCTGGTGATTCTCAAGAGACGAGACGTCATCAAAGCTCTTCACCTGGAAGAGACAGAAATAGCCGACCGAATTCTCCCAAGGTTGCCAGTGAAAACAGAAGTCCCGGTAGAGACCGCAAGCCTTCCCAATCCAACACGGGAGACACTCGGAAAAGACATGATAGTCAAAACACGTCGAATCGTCTTGTCAGTTGCTACATATGTAACGGGCCACATCGGGCAAGGGAATGTCCAGATAAAGCAGCCTTCTATGCCTTTCAGGCCTCTTTGGCTGCGGACTCAGATGACAAGTTGAGTCAACCAGAGGAGGAAGATGGGCAAATGGAGGAAGTTCAAAATGTCCGAGTGGAGCCATAAGACTCTTGTCGTCCCTCCAGAAGAAAGCGGGGGAGACAAAGGGAAGCACGAAAGGGGGCCTAATATATGTTGACACCTGGATCAACCGAAAGCGTGCAAGGAGCACTATGGTCGACTCCGGTGCAACTCATAATTTTATAACGGTGGCCGAAGCCAGACGACTAAACCTTCATTGGAAGAAGGATGCGGGAAAAATGAAGGCCGTGAATTCTACAGCTCTACCCGTCGTTGGAGTAGTGAAACGAGCGGTGATACAGTTGGGAGGATGGAGCGGCTTCGTCGATTTCGTAGTTGTAGGCATGGATGACTTTGACATAGTCCTTGGAATGGAATTCCTTCTTGGACATCAAGTGATCATGATGCCTGCAGCTAGATGTCTGGTGATCACGGGGTCTACCCCCACCGTTGTGCAGACAGACCTTCGGCAACCCAGAGGACTGAGAATGATCTCGGCCATGCAACTGAGGGAGGGCCGTGTTCAGGAGGACACAAGGTGTGTCGTGGAGAAATGTTGTGATGGGAAACGTGATAGTTTGCCCATGTCAGAATTGCCTACGAAGAGTAATTGTCGTATGGCGCAGTTAGAGTCAACTGGACTCCGGAGACAGTCACAGGGATTGTCGAGTGCAGGATTCACTAGACCTGCAAAAGCTCCGTATGAGGGTCAAGCCATCTTACGGAAGGAAGAGAATGGACGGTTGTGTGCTGACAACCGTGCCCTGAAGCAAGCCCCGAGGAGAGGGCCAATTCTTGGGTCCATGAGTGTGACCCAACCTGTTGAAACTTACGCTGAGGCGTCTAATCATGCGTCGGGTGGTGTCCTAGTGCAAAGTGGACACCCCGTCGCATCTGAGAGTCTGAAGCAGAGTGTGGCAAAAAGCACTTATACAATGTTTGAGAAAGGAACGCTTGCCATGGTACGCAGTCAGAAGGATGTGAAACTGTATTCACAGGGATCTACCCATGCCAGAGAGATGAACCACGCAGTTATCAACCGCCTCGGTACTCAGTTGGAACTGACTCCAAGTCAAGCTATGTGGCAAGGAGGCCTATTTGATCTTGATTTTGGGTCAAAACGTAGGAGAGTGAGAAATCGGGCAACTGATGCCCTTAATCGGAGTAATGACCATGCGGTTCCATGCATGTTGGCCCATATACAGGCGTGTCAAGTGGACGGCCTAATGTGGGACGCATTAAAGGAATCCTTGAAAAGTTACTCTGTGACTCCAGATGGTGTGAGTTTGGCGAGGGTCAGTGGAACAAGACCAAAGAAGGGGATCCAGTTGTGGGAGAAGACCAGATGTCGTGTCAGTGGCGTGTTGAGTTCGTCGGCAGGTGGAAGACGGGTCGAGATTGTGGGTGGCAGACAACCTGTACTGTCGCACCTTGTTGACCCCTTTGGTGTCGGTAAGAGTCCTCAGACTCGCGAGATTACCAAGCGATGGAAGCAAGAACCAGACATTGTTCGAGTCGGTCTAGAGAGAGTCTTGAAGCGACCGACAAGATGGGCAGATGGGAAGCATCAACCTTTGGGCCTTCGAATGGAAGGTCAAGTCATCGCGAAGCTGCGACCTGAAATAACTCGGTTACGAAGATGCAAGGATCATCACCTCGTAAGAGGACATGAGGAACTAACCGAAGTTGAAGAAGTCCTTGCGAAGGAAGTGAGGATAAAGAAGAAGATCCACGGAGAGGGTACACAGTTCTTGGCGAACCGAAAGAGCCTCCTCGTGGAAGAAGCAAGCAGAAGACGTACCAATGATCGTGAAGCGTGGAAGCAGAAGATCGAAGGATTCCAGCTTTGACAGTCGACGGGGACGTCAACTCTTTAAGTGGGGGAGTGTGTCACGGACATATTTTTCCAAAGTGTGTTTACCTTTGGTTATATGCTCCGATTAGCTCCCATTTATCTTATCTTTAAGCACCATAGTTAGTTTAGGCATTTGCTTTTCATTTTGAGTCGATATGCTAGGGTGTGACTCCTCGGCATTTTCATATGCAAGCCTGCCAGAGCTGAAAAAGTTAAAAATGTACTATAGGGGAGGCACACCAGTTGAATCCCCGCCCAAGCATTAGTTGTACTCTTTGCAAGCAACCCTTTTTCCTTGCAACTGACAGTCTTTAATGCTTATTATAACGTCTATTTCAATGTATTTCTTTCTTTCCCGCGTTTTATAAATAAAATTTTCCAAGAACGCGAAGGAAGGTTACGACATACGTCGACGTTACCCGCAACTTTCGGATTTTGATCGGCTGACTTGTTCATCGAGTTAGAACAAGTGCCGCACAATCGTCCGTCTCAAGGTTGAAACGCTACGATTGTGACACCCCGTGCCCCCCCTATATAAAATTTCTGGATCCGCCACTGGACATAATGTTGGGAGCATTGAAAGAGCACCTACAGGTGGCTCAAGAGAAGATGAAAAGAGATGCTGATTTGAAGCGTAGAGATGTGGAATATATGGTAGGAGATCTGGTTTGCCTTAAAATACGGCAATATAGGCAAGTCTCATTACGAAAAAGAAGAAATGAAAAGTTGTCAGCAAAGTTCTTTGGTCCTTATAAAATCATAGAACAGATAGGCCCAATTGCATACAAGTTAGAGTTACCAGAAACATCATCCATTCATCCTGTCTTTCATGTTTCCCAGTTGAAGAAGATGTTGGGAAATCATCAAGCCGAGTTGTCTGATATGCCTTATATGACTGAGACCCATGAATGGCGAGCAGTACCTGATGAGATCTATGGCTACTTAAAGAATAAAAATGGTGGGTGGGATGTGTTGGTCAGCTAGAAAGGATTACCTATGCATGAGGTTACATGGGAAGACTATGAAGAAATGAAGCGGCTGTTTCCAGAATTTCACCTTAAGGACAAGGTGAATTTGGAGAGGGAATGTAATGATAGACCCCTACATTCACCAATATAGTAGAAGAAAGAAGAAAGAGAATGTTAGTGTTGGCACGTGTGAGTTGGTTAGTTAGGATATATGCAAGTGGGTTGAGAGAGTTAGTTAGGATATGCATTATAAATAGAGTTGTAATCTTGGAGGGAAGGGCAGTTAGGTTTTGAGTTAGTCAGGAAATCTGTGCACCTTTGAGAGATAAGGTAACAGAGGGAGATTGTAACCGAATTGAGATTTCCTCAATTCGTTTTATTATTCTTCTTTGATATTGTATTCGACGTTGGTTTAACTATCAATAAAGTTCCATTGATAGAACACAACCTTAGTGTTCCATCACATTCTTACAAAGGGAACCCCAATACCAAAGAGCCCTTGTAGGCAATGTAATTTGTCAAGGGTAAAGATTGCCTTATGAGCTAGCTCTCGACAAAAAAATTTAACCTTTTTGGGATATTGGTCAAACCATATGGTATTTGTTGAGCCCTCAAACAGATTAGTTTCAAAATCATAACCGTTGTCAACCCAAAATTTGGTTGCATAGAATCCAGATGAATCTATCTTCAAAACCATTTATCCTCGCCCGGAGTGGGTTGGTAAGAAACCAATAGAAAAGATAGGACAGCCCATTCTCCAATTTCCAACTCATTGAGGTGTCTATGGGGTGTAGGTTCCATCCACTCTCATCCTCATTTCACAATACCGAGACCATCGCATCTTTGGCAAGGGATAGATCAAACAAGCATGGAAAAGTAACCTTCAAAGGTCTATTGTTCACCCATGAGTCGATCCAAAAGAAGATAGAGCTACCATTGCGTAAAAACAACATTGGTGTCCACGCGGGGTTAGAGGTATGATAAGGCCTTCCAAGAGCCTTCTGGCGACCAACTTTGTTACTACAACTAGAAATGCCAATTTTGGCAACAATCACCTTACGTCATAGAGCAAATTTCTCAACCTTGAATCACAAGATCCATTTTGCAAGAAGGCCCTCGTTTCTGACTTTAAGGTAGGTGATTCCCAAGCCACCTAACCTAACAATACAGAAGAGGTAACTTTTTCCCAACGAACCAAGTGTAAGTGTGAACCATCATCTTTACCTTTCCAGAGGAAGTCCCTAAAAGAGCTTTTCCATAAAATGAGCCACCTTACTTGGTATTTTGTATAGGGAGAGCGAGTACGTGGGTAAGTTACTAGGTGTAGCTTGAATGAGGGTTAGCCTCCCACCTTTAGAGATGACGTAAGAAGAACCCTACGCCTTTAATCTTTGATCTATTTTTTTCAAGAACCAGAGCTCAAAAAGAGAGGGTCCTAGGCTTACCGTGTAAGGGAAGCCCGAGGTAAGAATTTGGCCACAAACCCACCTTGCAACCATATAAATCTGCAATGTGTAGGAGTTCAAAAAGAGAGTCCTAGGCTTACCGTGTAAGGGAAGCCCGAGGTAAGAATTTGGCCACAAACCCACCTTGCAACCATATAAATCTGCAATGTGTAGGAGTTCATTACTGCAGAGACTTATACCCAAAATTTAAGATTTCTGGTGATTGATCGATAATCCCAAGCAAGACTCAAAATACCGATAACATCAAATAAGTTCTTAATGTAATCGGAGTCAATTGTGAAGAACAAGAGCGTGTCATCAGCAAATTGAAGGTGATTCTTGCCTAATACCTCTACCTCTGGTAGCATGAATCTTCCCTTGCAGACGGCCATTGATGATAATAGAGATTTGCAGAAGAAACAGAACCTATGATCCAATTATACCAAAGACAACCAAAGCCTCTAGCCTCAAGAATGGAGTCCATGGCATCAACAGTATTGAAGGCCATTTCTATAAGGAGTTTGATAACGATGCCCTTCTTACCCTTTCGATGGTATTCATCAATGAGTTCATTTGCAATAAGGGAAGCATCGAGGATCTGTCTACCCTCAACAAAAGCAAATTGGTGCTCAGAAATAAGGGTGGGGAGGACACCCTTAAGCCTGTTGGAGAGGACTCTAGCCAAGATCTTATAAACCCCAGTAGTGAGGCTGATAGGTCTGAAGTTACCAACTCTCCTAGCATTGGCTCGTATGGTAATGAGGCAGATATAGGTTTCACTAAGGTTGGCGTTGAAAATACCTTTCTTGAAGAAATTTTGGAACACCCTCATAATGTCGAACTTAAGGATGTGCCAGGATTTTCTATAGAATTATGTGGTACAGTTGTCAGGGTCAGAGGTCTTGTTGGTACCATGGGAACCACATTCTAGACTTCCTGGCTGGAGAAGGGGATTCCAGCAGACTGTTGATCAATAGTAAGGCGGGGCCAAGATAATGTAGGAAGAGCTTGAAGATTGTCCTTTTTTGTGTGAATCCTTGTGTAAAAATTCAAAAATTAATCAACGCCTGATTTTGAAAGAAGACTTGCGCCACTAGAAGAGATGATTTCAATAATGGTATTTTGCCTACTTTTGCTGGCCACCATTCTATGAAAGAAATGGGTGTTAAGGTCCCCCTTGATAAGCCATATGGACTTGCATTTTTGTCTCCGACGAGTTTCTTCCTTGGTCACCACTGTGAGGAGTTGAGCCTTTACGCTCTTTTTCTGCTCTTTGTAAATAGGCAATCACTCGTAGATTCCTCAAGGTTGTCCAGCACAGTGATTTCAGCCATAAGTTGGTTTTCTAAGTATGATAGTAGCCAAAAAGTGGATTTGTTCCACTCTTTGAGCACCTCTTTAAGTCCTTTTAATTTGACAATCACATTGCGCCCAAGTCTCCCATGCAACGGGATGTTCTTCCACCAATAATCAACAATACTATCGAAATCTTTGTGCATCAGCCACATATTTTCAAAACGGAAAGGTGTAAGGCCCCATTTGTCCATCCAAATGGAGAGAATAATAGTGTAATGATCAGAAATTGGTCTTTCCAATCTCTTTGATGAGGCACAAGCAAATTTTTGTTGAGTGCTTCCTGTAATCAAAAATCAATCAGTGAGTGTAGACACCAGGTAGTGTCTATAACTAGACCAAGTGTACAGACTACAGACCATTTTGCAAGGGGATGTCTAGGAGGTCAATCAATTCAATGAAGTAGTTAAATTCTTTCATACTCGTTCATTGAAGCCTACCGCTGGATTTCTCAAAAGACCATCTAACGACATTGAAGTCGCTACCGAGAACCCAATTAGCGAATAGAACCTTGTTACATAACCTCAATCTCCCAATCTCTACACTGCCCAACTCTAACAGCTTGACCACCACCACCTCCCACATCCAAAATGAGACCCTCCCCACCACAACCGTTTAGCCAGCAGAGCCTTGTTACATAATCTCAATCTCCCAATCCCTACACTGCCCAACTCCAACAACCTGACCACCACCTCCCACAACCAAATGAGACCCTCCCCCCATCATCAACCTCGGGCCCTTCCCACAATAAATTCTTAATCACTCTCAATACTCTAACTAAACAAAACTAGAATTCTTAATAGAGGTATATAACTAGGGATACCATTCAACCAGGAGATCCATCCTCTTTTGAGAAGAAAGCCTTTCTCTAAGTAAATAACCATTAATGAACCTTGTCTAACACCAAATTGCAATTTTATAATATGAATATCAATCAGTGGTTCTATCATATATGACTACTAGTTCTATGTGAACATTGATCCTTGTCTCATTTAAACACAATTCTGTACACCATATGAGTTTAAATAATACCCTCGCCTTATAAAGTTATTATCACATTTAGAATTAATCAACCAATCACTTGTCAAAGAGATTGATAGAGACTCGATTGGGAATTTCCTCTTACATCCGTCTTTTACAGAGAATGGTCACTTTTTATGGTTTGCAGGGTGTGTGCTCTATTATGTGATCTTTGAGGCAAAGAAATAATAAAGCTTTTAGAGGTATGGAGAGGGACCCTAGTGATGTCTGGTCATTTGTGAAGTTTTATGTTTCTTTTTGGGCTTCGATATCAAAAAACTTTTGTAGTTACTCTATAGCAAACATTATATAGTAACTACCTTCTGTGGCGGAGTTTTTGTGGGCTTGATTTTTTGCATGCTCTAGTAATCTTTGATTTTCAACTTGATGAAACCATTTGTTTCTATATTAAATTTAAAAATAAAAATAAATAAATAAAAGAAAAGAGAGAGAGTTTCTGCAAGAAAATTTTCATACAAATTCGTACCTTTTTCTAATAAGAAAAATTCATAAATTTAGTGTTGGTGATGAGTCCTATACGACACATCTCTCATATTCCTCGACAATAATATTATGTCAAAGATAATGAAAACCATCCATAATATAGGAAACATAATTGATGGTGGAAAAGACATAAAAGCTTAAAGTATAGAATTAAACTAAGTGCTGGTATTTCTTATCCAAAAAAAAAATAAAGTGCATAGTGTTCATGACACAAGGGACAAAAGAAAGGAGGAAGATAAATCCTACCACTCTAATCTTCTCTTCTTTATCAGCTATGGAAGGTAGAATTGCTCCCAGAATATCAGCATAATAAGGTACTAGTTGATCTCCACCAAGTTTTACAAACTCGTTAATCTGCAAATATAAGAAAACAATAAATTTGTAAAGATAATGCACAATAGAAATATCTGTTAATTTTCAGTAGATCTAGGAAGGACCTCTAAAACAGTTCAACGTAGTCAAGTTTTAATAATCTTAGAGAAGTTATAATAACAAATGATGAATGCTAAAGTCCAAAGTACCCATGTAATAGCCGTTAAGCGAGTAAATTCGTCGGGAGAAGAAGCCCTCTGGACCAGAATCTCAGCCATCCGGCCATAATCTACAGACTTCAAGACACTGCTCGAGTCAGAAAATTATTAAATGAACAAATAAATTTTGCACATGCAAGGAAGAAAAGGTAAAAAAAAATAGATAACTATTATCTATTTTTGCATTTGCATGGTTGCATGTCTATTTTTCTGATTTTGTTTGTTGTCCAAACAAGTTGTAATTATCAACAGTAGAAATGGGAAATTAATTTTCCTTTTATATAAGAAACCAAAACCCTTCATCAAAATCAGAAAAATACAAAAGAGGAGCAGCAACACCTAGAGCTAAAGAGCTTACAAAATGAACTACAATTAGACTTAACAATGAAAATGGTTTTTGTTCCCAATTAATTATTAAATAAATAAATAAAGTGCAACCATTGGAGGTTAATCTGGTTACGGGCGTTCAGTGAGCCAATGTTAGCTAAGCAATCTTACTGGAGAATTTTTTATCTCTTGAAGAAACTCCGAAAGAGCAGAATCAGCTTGCTGCCGGATTTCATGACTTGAATCACTCAACATATTAAACAAACCTGAGATTTATCATGGGTATGTAAGTATCATAAACATTTAGCAGCAAAAAACTATAGAAATATAGCTCTTCACACCTTCGACTCCACATTCAATAAAAAGAGGAGAACAAAGTATATATTAAAAGAAATGTCAGTTAACACAAATATTCACCATCAAGAAAATCAGGAAGAAAGCCCAACATATCAATATCTGGCACGCTATCAAGTACAGTGATCCATCCAACCAAAAACTGACGGACATAGGGATTTAGGACATTCATACGCTCCCTCAGCAATGGAATAAACTCTTCGATGCTGAAGAGAGAAAATCACCAAAAGAAATATAAATTAATACATCTTACAATACAATTTCAAAACAATGCATCATAAATGTAACATTCAATAACAGAGTCAAACCAAGCAGTTTGAGAAATGATGTCATACCTAAACTGATCACTTTCAGTAACAATATCCTGTTCCATTAAATCCAAAAAGTTAGTTAAAAACAAGAGAAATTGTTTACCAAAAAAAGAGGAGTTTGTTAATATTCAAGGGAAAAAAAGGAGGATGAGGAATTCCAAACAGAGAGCAAGGGAACAAGACATCTTTCTCAAGTTCTAACTTTTAAGAAGCTGAGTCAATTTAGATCAGGTAGGTACACTAAATATAATAGACCGAATCTTTAAAGGTAGCATTTGAATAAGAGGCCATATGTTATCCAAAGATATATGCATCTGCTTTATTTTCAAAACATTCCGATTTCTTTGGTGTTCCTCTCAATCCACGGTGAACCAGAGAACGCTTGAAACATGGAATTCTTTCCTTCTCTTCTCTTTTAAACTTGTGGCAAGAGGGGGTGAGTAAGTGAGTACCTTCACAAGACGATCCAAGAGATGAGCAGCACTTTGTACATTGGCATCTGAATCAGCCGAAAGCTTACATAAGGCATCAAATATCTGGTTAAAAAAAATTATAAAATCGCCTCTGACAACCTGCAGCAATAGAAGTGCATATTCAGCTTAGCCCCAAAAATACATTAACAGCTCTAACAATTCTTCTCACCTTTGCAATGTTGTATAGAGCTTCACATGCATAATAACGCACTCTGCTATCTTGATCAGAAAAAGAATTGAGCACAGGAGGTACGATTTGCTGGAAAGTTCATTTATAATGTTAGAAGAAAAAACTATAAGATAACAACATCACTAAAATGGAAGAAAGCAGAACAAATATAAGCACAGAAAATGGAAAATTTCTGATTTATATAGCATCAAAACAATTACAAGCACCAACACCAAGAAAAACCCTTAAAGTTACTTAATTTGAAGAGAGAGAAGAAAACAAATCGAGTTTCGTTTGCCCTTCTAGAAAGAATCTCTATAGTTCAATAGTTTTAAGCAACAAGCGGCAGAGTTAGGATAACAGACCCATCTTCTAACCAGTAAACTCTTCAGGTACATTTTAAGTTGACTATGTAATTAGTTATAGGATACAACGGCTATAGTCCATTGGAGATCATGACAAATTAAACTATAAAACACAATAGGTAACCGCCTAAGAATATACTAACCTCAAGATGTTGAGACGCATCAGAAGACAAGCCAACAGTTGCAGCAGCAAGCCCTATCAATCCTCCCTAAAAATGGAATTACTAGTTTAAACTCAAGAAATTTCCAAACACATAATAAATAATGAACAGAAAATCAAGATTTCACCCAAAACCCAAACTCTAAAAGAAAAACCTGAACTATCACAAGCATCAACCGTCGCATTAATCTCATACCTTCCTATGATTCGCTTGAGGCGACATAGTGAAATCGTTGGTCAGCAGATTGATAACCGCCGTAATCTTCTCATGATCTCCAGCCGAAGCAAGTTGCTTCACAATTCCCTCAACCTAAAAGCACAATGCAAACCCTTTGAAGATTACATACAATCAAAACCCTAGAAATGAAAAAAAAAAAAAAAAAAAAAAAACGAAGAAATGGGTAGGGAAGTAAACCTCAAGAGCAGCGTTCTTCCGTTTCTCATAGAGTTTATCAGAGAGGTTACGGAGCACAAATGCAGGAATAACAGAAAGAGCATCAGCCATATCAGACCCTAGGGCAATGAAACGAATTCAACTGATCAAAGAAACCAATTGGGAAATTTTCAAATTCGTTTTCGGATCTTCTCCTGCTCAAATCGGAACATCGCTGCGTGGCAGTCTTCCAAATAACAAAATCCACAAACGACTGTTGGAATTAAACACAACCCCAAGTCCCCAACAATAGAAGAGGGAGGCAATCGGGATTGGAATTCGGACAAATTCAAAAGAAATAACAGGAAAATCGGTGACCCAAATCTAAAAATCCAATCCGATAAAAAAAACCCAATTGTAAAGAGAAAAATAAATAATTATAATAAAAATCAATTCGACGAGAGGAGTTTTCTTTTACTTTTTGCCCTTTTTTTCTGGGTTCAAGGGAAGTGACTTATTTTATGCGTTTTTGTTTCTCTCTCTCTTCTCGCTTTGTGAAACTACACTGCGTTAGTGTAGGAGAAATCACCACTTGAGAGAGACAGGTTAGGGCTTGACCATATTAACCCGCGCCAAGAGGGACCAATGACCTAAAGGTCTAGTCTCATTGGAAAAGAAAAATCACCTCTTCACCTCTTACGGCTACATCGACTTTAGTTTTAAGCTTTTATGACACACGATTATATAGTATTAATACAACAAAGTGTTTGATCCATCGACTTCATAAGTCAGTTTTAAATAACACAACTTAACTCCATTAACTTCAATATTGTTCATTTTTTAAGTTTGCGCATTTACTGAGAAACTTCATATTTTTATTTTCTCTCTTTCGAAAATTTCATCTTGACAACTCTATGCCTCAAACACATATTTCCTAAC
Organism: Cucumis hystrix; assembly: GCA_025688845.1. Taxonomy (NCBI): domain Eukaryota; kingdom Viridiplantae; phylum Streptophyta; class Magnoliopsida; order Cucurbitales; family Cucurbitaceae; genus Cucumis; species Cucumis hystrix. The sequence continues at coordinate 1,039,218 of JACWES010000017.1, forward strand.
TCCAACATATTGACTCTCTAGACTTCATAGCTCAACTCGGTACCTCAAACACCCCTTAATGAACCACACCACATTCAAATGAAACGAAATCTTGACAATATGCAAACATGACAAAGGTGTATCTTTCTTTTTAGTGACTTGAACTATGTGAGTGAGTATATAAAGTATGTTAAAAGTTGATGTGTTGATCTATCAAACTATTTTCCCTCTCAAAAGTAACTTATGATAAGTAACGTGACCTAGTAATGTAAAGATTTTATTGTCGTTTCTAAACCTCAACTAACCGAAATAATTTATAAACTACTAAACTATACTATTACTATGATGGTGTAGTAGCAGCAGAAAGTCTAAGTCGATTTGTAGGGAAATGCGCTAGTAATGTTTTGTTAAGCTATTTTTCTAGTTATGCAGCAAGCATAGGGTTTTGAAATGAATAAAGATAGTTGCAATAATGTAAAGACAATAATGTAAAGTGCAAGGATAAATGTAACTTGGGATCAAGTGATCAAGTTTTGAGATGAATAAAGGTTCCTATGTAGTTTTAATTGATCATCGATTTCTGTCAATTCAACATGCATTTGATCTATGTTGCACAATGACTTTCTTGGCATGACCTAACTAACCTCTATAGTGGCTAACAAATAATTAGAAATGAACAAATCAAGTGCCCTAACTATTAATTAAAGTGATTAAGCAGATCCCTAATTAAACTACACATCTTGAGTTCTATTGGGTTTGAGAAAAGCTATCTTATAAGACTCTCAACATAGTTAATCAAATTGTGTGATTAATTAGGGAAAGCTTTAGGATTCCATTGTGTGATTAATAAGTGGGAAAGCTCTAACTTAGTTAATTAAATTATCCTTGAACATAGTTAAAACATGTGTTCTAGCTAAACTACAAAACACAAGATTAACTTAATTGCTACTTAGGAGACTATAGCTAGACATTCAAAAGTGAACGTGACAAGGCTATGAATCGATTTTAAAAGGGTAACAGATGCTTATGAGAGATAGCCAACACACAAGCATGCAAGAAAATAAAATCCTAAGCTAAAAGGTGAAGAATGAAAGAAAAATGGTGGGTGGCTGCATTTTCTCCCAAATCCATTATCTTTCTTTGCCCGAAAAATCGAGGCAAATATTTATAAAAAAAGTGTTAAGTGTTGTTGTGTTGTTGGAGAGAGCAGTTATGCTCTGAGCATCCTTGTCATAGCATATGCCTTGTGCGTAAGGGTGTGCGTGTCCTGATGTGTAAAGTGTCACTACATTGTTGAAGAATAATATCGTGGTGCTTTCACCTGATGAGCAACTCAACCTTAGAGCACAACGCACACACCATGGAGAGTAGTTCTCATAAGCAAAATGTTGCTCCATTTTGATGCACTTGCACAACTTCAACCCAAAATGCTTCTAGAATGTTTATTTATATATATAAAAAAACATTAAACACCTAAGAACTAACACTATTTTGGTGGAAATGAATATCTCTTTTGGATAGCTATGATCCAGCGGATTACATAGAATGCAAGAAAATGCCTAAGTCAATATGTTGAATTTAGATTTTGAATATTAGACTTCATGGCATTCCAGCTTTTGATTTCACTAAATTGAATTTTATTGATTTTTCTAACTCATCGAATTATGTTTTCATCCTTAGTTCACCTCTTGTTTTGTAAAGATTCAATTTACCAATGCAAAGAAGTCTTCTCAAGATTAATGTAAGTCACTGGGGTGTTCTTTTTCCCTATAAGATCAACCCACAAAGACTCAAATAAAAACAACAAAACCTTGATTATGTAGGCAATGGGGCACTTGTGGGGAAAAAGTTTCTCATGAGCTAAATGGGGATTGGACTTGAAAGTTTTCAAATTCAAGTACTCGTCACATCCTTGTTGTTGTTTGTAATACTTATATTTAAGTTTTATTAACGTGTTATGAGATATTATTGTGAGTAATTTGATCAAACTATATGTTCAAACAATTTTGAACTTTATGTGTATATATGGACAATTGCATAATTTTTACTTCATGAACTTTCAAGTGTATCTAATAGAACCTTAAACTTTTAAATAGGTCTCAACTTTTAAAGTCTATTAGGTTTCTAAATCTTAGAGGTCGTCTAATAAAAACTTTAACGATATGTATAACATATTTAGAAATTTAAAAAGTTAATTTATAAATTAGACATGGACTTTAATTATTTTATCTAATGAAGCACATGGACACTCCATCAGAGGGAGGAAAGTTATCTCTTGTGCAATTATACATTGTCGGTAAGTGACTGTTAGTTTATTTCAAATTAGATAATACTAACCTCTAGTAGCGTGCATCAAAATCAAAACTAGAAATTTCGAGTTAGATGAACTATCAGTGATAATTATCACTAGAATAATTCTCTTTTCTATAGTCTAAGTTATTCTAGAATTTTTTAATTGAAGAAAGAAAAAAAATTATTTGAAAGAAAAAGTAGAAATGGTGAATTACATCATTCAATCGTCTCTTCTGTCATGATATCATTAACCCATATAAAAGGCGGTTGGTTGCAGTTTTAAAACTTGCGTCCTTTTTCATTTATTAACTTAATATTTCAAAATATAAATTAATTTAATAATTAATCACTAAACCCTAAACTTTCACTAGAGTGGACAAAACACAAATCTTATTTTCATCGTAACTATTTTTTTAAAAAAATAATGTTATTTTAGAAAATATTGTCAAATGGGCAAAGTATTAACAAAAACTGAATAGTTATGACAAAATCGAGATGAGGTCCACGAGACTTGTCAACTAAAGTCGTGGACTTCCACTTTTTTATTACTTTTCTTTTTTTTCTCTTCTTTTATATATGTATATAGTCACAGTGATTAAATCTCAATCTCCTAAAAATATTCCAATCCTATAAAAATCATTCCACAATTATTAAATTAACATATTTGATTATTTTATTTTTAAACATCTTAGTTATGAATTTTAAAAAAATTATTTAAATTTTTTCTTATTGAATTATGGATATAAAATAAACAATGTTGGAGTGATTAAGGAATGCTAGCATCTTTGACTTTTGACTTTGTTTTATACAGTCTTTTTAACTGTAATTTAATTGAGGAAAATGGTTGTAAAGTAGAGTACTTATATTAATATTAATAATTTTATTTTTAAGAAAAAAGGTAAATTGAAAATGAAATTTATAATGGAGTTATATATTCTATGTTTTTGTAGTACAACAATTATATACATTTTCATAGGTTGGGTTATGAATTTAAAAGGGTTTTTACCTAAGATAAGATGACCTAAAATTATATACCATATTATAAGATTGGTCTAAATTTCTCAAAATTTTCATAAATGTCCTAAATTGACTAATATTTTACACAAATATAGGTCCAAAATAACTAATTTATCCATCTTTATTATTAATAATATATTAAAAATAAAAAAAGGAAAAAGGAAAGTGTACCATATTTAAGATTTTCATTTATTTGATATCATATATAAATATGGTAAGTGATTAAATTTTATTAGAGTAATAATAATAATAAAAATTGTCTCTTAGTTTTCTTTTTATGATTTTGTTAAAAAATTATCCCTTCCTGATTTCTTTCTCACTTTTCAATCTCTCTCCGTCCATTCTTTCTTTCATTTTGCATCATTTTTAATATATTATACTTAATTATAGTATATATTGAATAATACGGTGTATATTTTACTAGTGAAAGGTTTTTATATCAATTTGTTTATGTATTTTATTTAAATATTCATATCTTACGTAGTAAATAATACGTTATGTTTGAAATAATATTGATTATGTATGAAAGTTGTTTATGTTTACAGGAAAATGAATGAGAAATAATTATGATGAGTATATGTAATATATGCCATTAAAACATTAGTTGTTTTATGGTATATGTAATGTTGAAGAAAACTGAATATGTTTGTAATGTAGGGACTTTGATTAAAGAATTGAAGATCCAAGGAATTGTATGGAAAAAAAATGGTTGAATGTTAAATTGGCTTATGAATAGTATATGTGAAACAATACATTGTATATTTTATGAATGAAATGTTATGCTATCAATTTGTTAAACTGGTTTATGTATTTTATTTCAAATATTTATTTTATATGTAATAAATAATAAGTTATGTTTGAAACAACAGTATACTTGTATATTATAGTATATATTGTTCATTTAAGGTTAGTAAAAATTTATATTTTGTATTCGAAATACACTATGACATATTGAGTATATCGAAGATAACATCATTTATGTATTATTGAATATATGAAGTAGTATATATATGTAACAAATCACATAAGATATATATGTATTATGCAGTAATATATATGTAAGAATTAAAAAAAATACTGATCGGATACATAATCCTGAAGGGATAAAAGCCCTATGACAGCGGAAGAATTTAAAGAACCGTTACCCAAATTAATTTGGGAATCTTAAAATACCAGTACATTGGCAAAATTTTAGAATCAAAATTCTAAATAAAAAAACTAAGCATGCTTTTAAATTAAAAGATACAGAGAATTTACTTTCGATGACGTCTCTGAATCTACAAATCACCGAATTAGGGACACCACCCGTCGGAAACTTTCCTATCCTCTGGGATGAGATTGGTTTGTGGGAACCAATTGGGATGAGAAAATGTTTAGAGATATTTGAGAGAAAACATTTTCTTTTTGCACAAAGAAAAAATCTTTGCTTTTTTCTTAATGAATTTTGTTAAAGCAAAACTGTTTTCTTCTACATATTTATAACTCTTTTTCCTTCTTGGAATAGGAAAAGGAGTAGGAGAGAATGATGAGATTCTATTATCAAATCTACTAATTAATTAACAATTAATCAATTAGTTAATAATTAATTAAATTATATTTAATTAATATTCCATTCAAATCTTATTTGAATAAATATTTCTCCAATATCTTATAGATTTATATTAATATAATTAATTAAATCATATTTAATTAGTATTTCATTTAAATCTTATGTGAATGAATAACTCTGCAATATTTTATAAACTTAATTAAATAAGACTAAATTATTAATTAATTCTCTAATTAATTAATAGCTAAATTAAATATCTTATATTTAACTTAAATTAATAATTTTAATATGAATCCAATTCACATTAAATTAATATTTGAACTCATTCAAATATTTTATCTCTCATAAATTAATTTTGAATCATATCCAAAATTAAATTCATTAATAAAGTTTCACAAACTTTGTATTATAATGTATTAGTATACATTAAACTAATTCCCAAAGTAATTTTGAACATTTTAAATTACAACCAAAATAAATAAATCTCATTGCCCTTTACGAGCTAGGAAGGGGACCTAATGGATCTACAGATCAGAAGTTACAATGATCTGAGATTAATTGGCTAAACTCATTAACCACATTAATCAATATTCGTTAACTATGTGTACGCTCCACTAAAGACTCACAGCTGAACTCTTCTCACTGTAGATATATTTCTGTGTCCATGGGTATAAACCAATAACAGTAAGTTAGTCCTTCACGAGTGTTCGTAACACCAGTTGGGTCAATTTACTGTTTTACCCCTGAGTTACCTCTAATCCTTAAATATCAGTGCTCCTCCAATGAACATCCTATTTATGGTCCTACCAATAAACAGAAACCCCTCTCGTGCCATAGAAAGGGTAGAGCCCTTTGTTCAAGACCTGGAGACACCATTTAAGGGAACACTCATCTACTTACCCTAAAGTAGGGAATGAGTGAATTTCATCTTATGTAATTATGTTCCTAGCTCCCCACTCGGTCTTGTCCCCAAAATGATGGCTTATTGAGTCGGCGATCTGGCCACTCTCACCCGTAAAATCAAAGGACAATCCTTCCCGAACAGGAGTTCATAACACACTCAGGATTAAGACTAAGTTACCTAGGTCATCCTAGTGAAATAGAAACCTAACTAGTTAACGGAGTGACATCTAGTGGTTACTATTTCGCGGTCCGGTCTTATGCAAACTTATTGCATAGGATACCCTCACTCACATGTCAACTACACCAACGCGTTGGATCATTGCGTTTGTATCAAATACAAAATGAGCCATATCAATAGTGTTACCAGGATAAGGTACCCAGCCTTATCCCTATACTATAGACCCTTTAAGCTGATCTTGAATATTGATCCCTGTATGTCTCTACATACTGTTCAAGACTCATTAAACAGCTTAGGATGTTAGTTTATTGGATTGAGGTTATTAAGACAAAACTAATAATTTAATCAATAACAATTATTACAATAACAATACTTTATTAATAACGGTCAATGATTTATATTTATAATCTACGAGTTTTAGGACATAAATCCCAACAAATCCTTGTTAAACGCAGTAAGAAAAAAGCACGAACATAAAAAAAAAGTGAATGTATTATTGAATATATGCAGTGGTATATATGTAACAAATCACAAAACATAAATGAATTATTCAGTGGCATATATGTAAAAAATATAAAAAAAATAATGAATGAATATATAATCTGTGTAAATATTGGTATATATAGGCAGTAAGAAAAATCACAGAACATGAAAAAGAATATGTGTTTGTATTATTGAATATATGCAGTAGTATATATGTTACAAATCACATAACATAAATCTATTATTTAGTGGTATATCATAGCAATACGAACCATGGGACATTTTAAAAAAATTAAATGTCGAACATGACATAAAGACAAACTAAACAATAAAAAATTAAACAAAATAGGAAGAATATGACCAAAATATATGCTACAAACCGAAAGAAGAAAGAATACATATGTCATATTGTATATAAAACGAAATTTCGAAATAAACTAAAGAACCAAATTGAAGAACGATATTGATAACATCAAAATTGATAGAAGAAACTATCGAAATTGAATTATGAAGAAGAAGAAATCCTCGCCAGCGTCGGAATTTTTATCTCTTTAAGGGTGATGCAAATAATGATATACTGTTATTTTTAATCAATAAATAATTTCATATTAAAAAAGATTTCATTTTATATTGAATTAATAAAATACTTCTAATTAATTTCCACAATAAATTTATACCTTAATTAATAGGCCAAATAAGGAAGTTGTCATTTACCTAATTAATTTAATATAATATAAATAAGGAAATCATTTGAATTTAATTTCAAAAATTATATATAATTAATAATTATTATAAGGTTATAAATGTCTTAAAAATTTACGAAAACCTAATCAAGAAAATAAATCATAATTTAAGACATTTGTGAAAATTCCTAATAGATTTAGGTCTTTCGTCTAAAATCTTTCAATTTAAAAAGTGAATTCCTATTCATTAACATGAGCATATTTTCCTATTAATTAGGTAGAAATGATTTTCTGGTACGTTTTTTTTTTTTTTTTTTATAATTGAAAATGTAAAATTAGAAAAAGCAAAAATTATAAACGATGTCTTTTGAGATGCTTGCAGGGAGTTGGAGTATGAAGAGAGGGAAAAGAAAGCGGGGAGACGACTCCGCGCCGGAAATTTTATATGCATAATTCAATAAGGAGATTTTTAAATAATTTAAAATATATATACATAACCAAGATTTTTAAAAAGGAAACAATCAAATATGTTAATTGAATAATTAAGTAATGTTTTTTTTAGGATTGAAATATTTTGAAGGGTTGTGATGTAATAATGGTGATTATATATATATAGGGGTCTTTTAAAAAATATAACAAAACGACAAAATATTTACGAACAATTTCGAAAACGGAAAAAACCTACAGGCCCACAATGGAAAATTCCAAAAATGCTCCAATTAATTGGCATTCAACGCGCGTAATATATTTGAGCAACGATCGTTTAGATTTGATTATTATTTCCTAGCCGATCGTTTAGATTTAGAAAGCCAAATCTAAACAATAAAATCTAAATCTAAACGATTTTTAAAATAAATTTTTGGTACACGGTCGTTTACAATGATAGTTTAAATTTGGGTTGCCAAATCTCAATTATTTTTTTTCAAGATTTTTTGAAAAACGATCATGCTACACAATCGTTTAGATTTGATCGCTTAAATTTGGGCAGCAAAATCCAAATGATTTTTTTAAAAAATTTTTTGGTACACGATCGTTTAAATTTGACTATTTTTTTAATATAGGATCGTTGTTTAGATTTGGTACATGATTGTTTAGATTTGATCGTTTAAATTTGGACAGTCAAATCTAAACGATTTTTTTTTAGATTCTTTGATACACGATCGTTTAAATTTAGCTATTTTTGTACACAATCGTTTAGATTTGGCTATCCGATATTCTAACGATTTTTGTCACGATCTTTTATATTTGTCACAAGATCTAAACAACCAAATAACAATTTGAAATATATATATATATTTTTTATACTTCGTATACTATCTTGAACTAAATAATAGTTTAAAAAAAAAAAAATTGCAGAAGAAGAGAAAAAGAGGATGTAAAGAAGAAGAAAAAAATTGGAGGAGAAGAAAGACGATGAAAAGGAAGGGCAAACCTGGAATATTTTAAAAAGATAACCAGCTTAATGGGCTTTTTCCTTTTGTTACACGGACCGTAAATATTTTGTCGGTTTGTTATATTTATGAAAATTAACCATATATATATATACACAATAAAGAAAAAAAGAAAAAAAAAAGTGTGAATGGGTGAAAGCTCATTGTCCACGACTTCGGTGGAAAACTCAGCAAAGTCGTGGACACCATATTTTTGTCACGACTTCGGTGGTCTACGACTTTGACTTAACTACCCTATTTTTGTCAATAGTTTGCCTCTTATCCCATTTTTTTAATAGTTTGCAAAATAACACTATTTAAAAAAAAAGGTTATCAAACTTCTCTCGTATCAAAAAAAAAAAAAGAACAAAAAAGAAAACCTATTTCCTTTTATTTCCATCAAATTTCATACAAGAGTGACCATGTGATCGTCATACTTTTATCTCAAGAGATTGTCACATTACAACAATTAGGTATGTAAAGCAACCAATAACAAAAATAAGTAGAGTTTTATACGAGGTATCCTAGATTCATTTAGTCACATTGTTTGAAACTCCCAATCTATTTTGAATATTTGATCGGACGAATTTCATCGCTCAAATTTGGATCAAATGTTTAACCAAATTACGCACCAAGTACTCGTCCCAGTGGTAAGTCGGGGTTGAACTCAGAGAGCATGTTAGTTTCTCAAGTAAAATCGTTTCAAACTCGAGATAACCAAGGGGGTTTGAGTTTTTGTTGATTGCAAGAAAGATAAATTACAAAATATAAGTGAATTGTAAAATTCAATATCAAGAAGATCCTACCTTGGGTCTTTATGAAATTTAACTATTTCGATTTTCTCGATCATGGCCTTATCATTACTAGACCCGAGAAATGGTGTGAAATCGAACGACATTGCTCCCATTTTGAACAATACCGGTTGTGTCACACCCCTTCCCAGACCACCTACTCTTAGCCTAATAGATGATGCAACTGGTCAACAAATACCATCACTTACCTCAGTGATACTTATTCACTCTGACTTACTCTTAACTAAAACTCAATAACACAGCGGAAACATAAAATACATTGAACTACTATAAACACATAGAAACTTGTAGTGTAGTCCACACTTACAGAAAATACAATAACACGAGTCTGACATAGACATAAGTACAATAAATCTGCATCAAAGTTAAAACTAACATACTCGAACAACCCACAACTAAAACGCCAAACTCATATACAACCCAAAATACTAACTCAAAATAACACATATTGGAAGGAAACTCAAAACTATGCCACTAACATATCGACAACGGAGTCAAGTACCGGTTCCACGATCTCTACCTAGTAAGTTAGAAAACATTTTCGAAAGCATGAGCTGAATAGCCTAGTGTGTGACTAATTAAATAACTTAAACATGCTTAAATAAATGCTTTGAGTAAAATAGTTAAATCATAACTTTAGAAAAGTACAAAGCTTAAAAGTAGCATCTGTAACGACCCAACTTTTCTAACTAAGTCGGAGCCATTAGTTTTGACAAAAAGACCTTGATTGACACAAAAATATACCAAAATTCATTGAAATCGTACTGTCAAAGAAAAACAACTCAAGTTCGGGCCCTATTTCAAATAAACAAAACCTTTTAAAAATAAAGCTTACAAAACAACGGTTCTTAACTCTGATAAAACACGAATTTTCAAAGCAGTCACATGAACTAAAGAAAACGAGAGAAAACATTAAGCGGAAGCATTTGAAGACATTTCCCCTATGGCATTCACGGCTCCTTCTTGTCCCTCGTCTGTCTGCCCCTCGAGTTACCTTTGCCTGAAAATTAAACATAAAAGGGTGAGTATAAACATACTCAGTAAGAGACCTACTACTGGTCCCGTTAGGGGAAAAATTAAAACCGTTAACTTCCTATTGGGGGTGCCCTACACTTTATCAGTCTTGTGATCCCGTAGGAACACACATAATCAGTCTAATGCCCTGCTGGACATACATATCAGTCTAGTGCTCTGAAGTAAGCACACATTAGTCTAGTACTCCCGAAGGATGTACAACAGGTGGTGATCCCGTAGGACACCTGCAAGGCACAGTACCCTATAGATAAAGTTAACAATTTCCCCTCAGTCCATATCTAGCATTTTAACCAGTCAAACATATAACAATTTAAATTACCATCATTTCACTCATTCAGTTCATCACATTCACAGTCAGTTTACGCAATCCAACACATGATCAAACGTTAGCAGGACGGTTCCCCAACGAATATACTTATACATGGGCATCGCTCTACTCAGTCCAGTCATTTCAAATTGGTTCATTTATTCCTACCTACAAAACACCACTTGTGCTCTAACATAACAGCTAAACAGCACAAATTATAAAGTTGCATATCCGTCAGTCCATCTCAGTTCAACAGAATTTATTTAGCTAAACAGTCGTCAGTTATAAAGTTACACATCAGTCAGTCCATCTCAGTTCAATAGAATTTATACAGACACTACATCTCAATTACATTGTTGAGTTCAGTAGTAGGAACCCTTACCTTAACTCAAAGTTTTATGCAAACCCCTTGGTCAAACTAATTTCAACAATTACAACCTAGACATAAACAACAGAAATCAACATCTTTTCCAAGTAGCTCCAAGTATCTAAATCACCCATGCGAATTTAGCACGTACCCAATTAGTGAAGGAACGAACCCACTCCAAACTATAGAGAATTTCAAAGGATTCGCTCGTTGACTTCAATCGGTACCTTCAACAATTAAGCATTCCTCCAAATGATTAAACCCAACAGTAGCATTCATCATTATCCATGAAAACAACAAAATCCCCAATTCATTCTTACCAAACACAAACCTAATAGTTCACAGCAAGGCAGAAGCGTCTTCGAATAGGTGAAATTGACGTGAGCAAAAGAAGATTTAAACGGCAACGAAGGTGGACGAGAGCTTGCAACCCACGACTGGAAGATGGGGAGCCGCGCTGCGGTGCTTCGAGGAAGGAGGCAAGGCGCGTGCTCAACTAGAACCCGAACTGCAACCAGGCTTCAACGGACGAAACGGTTCGGCTACACCAGTCGGTGACTGACAGAGACGCAAGGGAGACGAACAGCTGATGACTCCAATCGAACGGCTGGCGACTCCAATCGAGTTTTGACTGAACAACGGAGAGACGAACGGTGACGGCTGTGGCTTGAGGCATGACCGTTGAAGACGAACGAAGAAAAGAAGAAAAGAAACTTGGTGGTCGGCGGCTAGGGCAAGGAGAAGGAGACGGTGAAGGGGGGGTCGCGTGCGCGCGGGGAAGGAGAAAAAGAAAAAAATTATTATTTTTATATAAAGTAATAATAATAATAATAATAATAATAATAATAATAATAATAATAATA